>JAFIRS010003289.1:0-144812 GCA_018342105.1 Gonioctena quinquepunctata | reverse complement strand
GGATCCATACAACTACCTTTATTTGAAATGAAAGATCCATACTTTATCTAAATTTGAAATCAAGGGCCCATACAGTAAATTTTTTTGGAATCTCCATGATGTTTTCTACATTTTGCTTCTAACCTGAAGGCTATCGGACGATTTCGTTTTTTTGGTGAATTTTAGGTGAATGCCTTGTGCGATTTTTCCAAGTTTTTTTTTCTGGGAATCGTCTTGAAATTATGAGCATATACTAAATCAACCATTCTAATCGAATGTCGTTCGCGAAATTACTCTATTTTCGTTATTGAGGTACGACCACTTCCAACTAAATATAAATCAAAGCCCGTCTCACACGAGAACTAAAGCTCGTTTCACACTAGACCTAAAGCCTCTCTCACACGTGAAGTAAAGTCCGTCTCGCACGTGAACTAAAGCCCGTCTCACACGCGATTTTTGTCTTGAAATTATGAGCATATACTTAATCAACCATTCTGCATCGATTGCCTTCCGCAGAATTACTCCAACTCTTCTCGTTCTTGAGATACGATCCACTTCCAACTAAAACTGAAATAAAGGATCCTTTGCACTACCTTTATTTGAAATTATAGATCCATATTTTATCTGAATTTGAAATGGAGGATCCATATATTTTTGTGGAATAGTTTCTACATTCTGCTTCTAACCTGAAGGCTATCGGGCAATTTCGTTTTTTTGGTGAATTTTAGGGGTATACCCCTTGTGCGATTTTTTCGAGAAATATTTTTTACTGAGAATCGTCTTGAAATTATAAGTATATACTAAATCGACCATTCTGAATCGAATGCCGTTCGCGAAATTACTCTAACGCTTTTTGTTCTTGAGATACTTCCAACCAAATATAAATTAAAGCCCGTCTCACACGTGAACTAAAGGCGGTTTCTACATGTGAACTAAAGCTAGTCTCACACGCGACCTAAAGCCCGTCTCACACGCTACTTAAAGCTCATCTCACACGCGACCTAAACCCGTCTCACACGTGACCCAAAGCCCCTCTCACACGTGAACTGTAGGCCCTCTCCCGTCTCATACACGATTTTTCGAGAATCTTTTTTTTTTTCGAGAATTGTCTTGAAATTATGAGCATATACTAAATCAACCATTCTGAATCGAATGCCTTCCGCAGAATTACTCCAACTCTTCTCGTTCTTGAGATACGATCCACTTCCAACTAAAACTAAAATAAAGGATCCATACACTACCTTTATCCATGCACTATCTGATTTTGAAATGAAAGGTCCATTTTTTTGGAATAGTTTCTGCATTCTGCTTCTAACCTGAAGACTATCGGACGATTTCGTTTTTTTTGTGAATTTTAGGGGTATACCCCTTGCGCGATTTTTTCGAGATTTTTTTTTCTTCTAAGAATCGTCTTGAAATTATGAGTATATACAATCGACCATTCTGAATCGAATGCCGTTCGCGAAATTACTCTAACGCTCTTTGTTCTTGAGATACGACCACTCCCAACCAAATATAAACTAAAGCCCGTCTCACACGTGAACTAAAGGCCGTTTCCACATGTTAACTAAAGCTCGTCTCACACGCGACCTAAATCTCGTCTTACACGTGAACTAAAGGCCCTCTCCCACGTGAACTAAAGCCCGTCTCATACGCGATTTTTTGAGAATCTTTTTTTTTTTAGAGAATTGTCTTGAAATTATGAGCACATACTAAATCAACCATTCTGAATCGAATGCCTTTCGCAGAATTACTCCAACTCATCTCGTTCTCAAGATACGACCCACTTCCAACGAAAACCAAAATAAAGGATCCATACACTACTTTTATTAGAAATGAAAGATCTATATATTATCTGAATTTGAAATGAAGGGTCTATATTTTTTAAATAGTTTCTGCATTCTGCTTATAACCTGAAGGCTATCGGACGATTTCGTTTTTTTTGTGAATTTTAGGGGTATACAGTTCGTGCGATTTTTTTGAGATTTTTTTTTCTTTTGAGAATCGTTTTGAAATCATGAGTATATACTAAATCGACCATTCTGAATCGAATGTCGTTCGCGAAATTACTCTAACGCTTTTTGTTCTTGAGATACGACCACTTCCAACCAAATATAAACTTAAGCCCGTCTCACACGTGAACTAAAGGCGGTTTCCACATGCGAACTAAAGCCCGTCTCACGCGACCTAAAGCCCGTCTCACACGCTACCTAAAGCTCGTCTCACACGTGGTACCTAAAGCCCCTCTCACGCGTGAACAAAAGGCCGTCTCGCACGTGAACTAAGGCCCATCTCGCACGCAATTTTTGGAAAGGACTTCTTTTTCGAGAATTGTCTTAAAATTATGAGCATATACTAAATCAACCATTCTGAATCGAATGGCTTTCGCAGAATTACTCTAACTATTCTCGTTCTTCCAACTAAAACTAAAATAAAGGATCCATACACTACCTTTATTTTAAATGAAAGATCCATTTATTATCCGAATTTGAAATGAAGGGTCCATATTTTTGGAATCTCCATGATGTTATCTACATTCTGCTTCTAACCTGAAGGCTATCGGACGATTTGTTTTTTTGGTGAATTTTAGGGGTATATCCCTTGTGCGATTTTTTCGAAAATTTTTTTTCTGAGAATGTTTTAAATTATACATATCTAAATCAACCATTCTGAATCGAATGCCGTTCGCGAAATTACTCTAACTCTTTTCGTTCTGTGTTGTGTTGTGAACCTCGAAGCACTGTCAGGCAATGGATATCTGATTGAAAATTCAAGGCCACTTCTTAAAATACCCGAAAAAAAGACAAATTTCTTCATTTATGTGAAAAATTAAAATAGAAAAAAATGATCAACAGTATAGTAAATAGTCAAAATGTTTTATCAATGTTTTCTTTCAAAATAACCCCATTCTCCCAAGGCCCGTGCCGGTCAAGTTCTGGGGTGTCACACAGCTAATTTTTTTAACATGTTCAAATGACTTAAACCATACATAATGTGGTATGGCCCTTAATTGTAATTGTGATTTTGGGATTCAAATGAATAGAAATCGATGGTAAATCATTTTTAATTCTAGTTAAATTACAATACACTCGTATGGGTAAATTGCGCCAACTTTACCTGCTACAGGTATGGGGCAAGCTGAAAAAAAATTAGACTGTATCAGTTTTCCTTTAAAATTTGATAACATTGACATAATGAAGCACTCAGTAATTTATTCACATGAAAATATATACTTATATACCTATATATATATATATATATATATATATATATATATATATATATATATATATATATATATATAGAATTGGTAGTTTTATTTGCTGACTAGATAAGAATTAAGTGATTGGTATTTGGGTTATGCAGCAGGCCAATAAGTGTACTCTTTTACACAGATTCCAAGATTTCGATAATATTCATTATCATCGCATCAGGGATGCTACATATTATATATGTAAATATATAATAAAGAAAAACAAGCCTGTTATAACTTACAGTGTTAGTGAGGTTATGCGGCGATGATGTTAAAAATAATAATAATGTTATATGGGCAAAACTGGGGATTATTATTATTTTTAACATCATCAACACTGTAAGTTATAACCGGTTTTTTTTTTTTTTTATATATTCATATGTGTCTTCCTACTTTGTAGCATCCCTGATGATGATAATAAATATTATCGAAAGCTTGGAATCTGTGTAAAAGAGTACACTTATTGGCCAGCTGCATAACTCAAATACCAATCACTTAATATAATATATATATATATATATATATATATATATATATATATATATATATTCCACTTTCCAATATATATTTATCATCTTGAATTTTTCAATTCATCAATAGATAATGCAAGAAAATAAATCAATAATTTTACCGAGTCGATATAATAATATACGGAAACTATCAAGATGAAAGGTTATCAATTTTCTATTTAGTGCTCATTCATTGACAACAACATCTCTCCATAATACTCACTGATCCCTGCAGTTCATGGTCACAATAAAACTGCTCATAATTATTTGACTTTTCAGCTACCAAACAAAAATCATACGATAACCAAAGAAATGCTTCTTCAACTTTATCAAATTTAAGTTATATTCAATAATTCCTTGAAATAAACTGAAAGTTACCTCTGCTGCATCGAAGTCCAAAGTATCCTGTTCCCTCACATCGACATTTGTATCCTGGTTGTTGGGAGATTTGTATGCAGGTGCCATTATGCAGGCATGGGTTGTGGGTTTTACAAATATCCTTTTTTTTACCTGGAAATGATGAACACATAACAAAATTATGCTATTATAACTTCTCCACTTTCAGTATACTCAAAATGAGCACAATAAAAAATGAGGTACTTTTTGTTTTTCTTTTAATTTGAAACGTTTGAGTATATAGGTATAATCTAGTAATAGTACCTACTGTTCTATTAGTGGTGAAAATTGACAAGTCGCAAGTCTGAGTTTGATGGGCTGAAAATGCAAATAAGTTGCACCTATATTTTCCCAGTCGTCAAACTTATATTGTTGAACTTATTAAAAAAACAACCGGACCGATATTTATCAACTCTCATTTGGATATCTTGAGTATTTTGAGTAAGCACAATATAAATAATTTGAGGCATATTAAAATGAATATGATTTGAGGGAAAAATAATAAATGGTTCCCACTTGTTCATTAATTCACCTACAAAATATTTTTCAAGCATACTTTGTGTTTCATCGAAGTTTTTGAAACCAACCAGATACCTTACATTGAAAACTTTCCACAATGAAAGGAAAAATATTTCAAAAAACTCTGTAACTATAATAGAGAAGTAGTGCCAAAAATGTTCGTAGGTAATACTTTCAAATGACGTCAAAACTTTCCACAAAAATATTCCCCTCATATTTTTTTTAAATAGAAACATAAGGAAACGCAAATATGTACCACGCTTTTCACACAAATCATAGGTACTTACTTCATTATCAAATTACTCAAAATATGGTTTTTCAATTTTTTTATTTATAAAACTGCGACCTATCCAACATCACATAAACGATCTGAAGAACCAATAACTATTTTCAATATAGATGGGAATATAATTTTTCCACAAAAGACAAGTACTGAAATACTAACCTCTTAAAGCATTTTGACACTCCTGCATATTTTCATACCTATAGTCCGAGACGCATCCATATCCACAGGAGCACACGAGATTCCTTATCAAACAGCCTTGTTTCACCTGATCTGCTTCACATGCCTTACATAATTCTATACCTACACACAAAAGAGATTCTGAAAAGCAGTCCTTCGTATCATTTCTATTAATTATAATCTCAACAAGGCTTTTCCGTTCAATTTTGTTATCATATCTATAGTGTTTTCATGGGCTAAAATTATACCATCTGCTGCTCACAAAATAACCTTGGTCAAACAAAGAAATTTTGTTTTTTCTTTTTAGTGCATATATATAAAAGATTGTCTTAAAAATTTGTTTTAATCATTTTTATTTATTCATAATATCCATCATCTTATTGAATTCTGACAAAAATTGATAATCTCCGACCCCAAAAAAACCCATATCCAATTTTGAATGGAATCGGGCCATAATAACAAAACACGTTCGCTAAGTTGTGCGAAAAATAAAATCTGATGAGTAAATTTTTCGCCATTTCAAAACGTTATAGAATATCTTCGGATATTCTGCCATATCGGGATAATATTGATGTCAGTAATTATCTGAAAATTGTGTAACAATGTATTTTCTATTGAGTTGCTGTAAGAAGATACCTATTTTTGCAGTATCTCTTTTCAAATCCAAAATTAACGCTTATCTCACTGAAAACCCCGGATTTTGACCGATACTGGAACAATTTATCAGAAAGGTCCAACGTTAAAAAAACATATTTATAATAAATTACACCCTTTGATAATAAAATATTTCCGTACTTTGACTGGACTTATGGACCGCGTATTTTGCCGCGACCATCAAAATATTATTTGTTTATACTTACTTAAGAGCAACAGCACGCAAACTTTGAGTAGCATTTCTGAAATATGTTTTGCTTCTGGTCACGAAAATGCTGCTGCACTTCCTCCTAGAAAACCCATACAACGGTAGGCAATTACTGTCAATTACTAAGTCGTAGGAGAAGATGTGTTATGCATATTGATAAGGAAGTCGTTGGCCTTTGCATCCCACTCTAAAATGAAGCAATCAGGGGACCAGAGTTGAAGGCGATATTAACGTAGATAAGAAAATGAAACTATGAATTTGTTATGGGAAATGTTTATTATTCAAATTATATGGTGCACGCAACAAATTCAAATCAAAACTGCATGCATATTATTTTCATGTCTACAAATACGGATTCTGAAAATCAACGCAATTTTCTTTCTCTTAAAATGAATTTGCACCTGTCAAACATATGTAACAACCATTCTTTTTGAGTCGATGGTTGGATAAAAGAAGAAGTAAAGTGCGACTGAGGGTTCCGTACCATGAACTATTCTATTAGTAATTTTTCAAAAACTTTAAAACCTTGAAGCATCCCAATGAATTTTGGGTTATATTCTGGTAACTCCTTTTTTCATAATTTCAGCAATAGTAGTCTTGGAGGTAGAAACGAAACATGTTTTTGGTGCACATTTTCGGCAATATCTCCAGAACTATTTAAACAAAATTCTGAAGATGTTCTTTGTTAAATAAATAATATCAAAAACTTTTGAATTGATGCGGCCAATACTTGATGAAAATCCATATTAAAACAAACAAAAGTCACTTACTTAAAATTTAGCGAGTGTCCTTTGTTCACTTTGATCTGGAAAAACGCCTCTGGCAGATAGAATGATGATTATACACTACAATAACAAAGAGAATGTTCGAAAACACGTGATTGACGGTACTGGACAATTTAAAAAAATGTGTATGCATTAATGGATCTTTCCTAAAAAGTTCTCAAAAGTCGGGCTTGTTTCATTTTTCGATATTGCCAAAATACTCTTCAAGTTCTACTACTATTCCTATTACGAAAAAATAAATGGTTGTGAGATACAACACAGCCAAAATTTTCCTGGATATTTTTTACTTTTAAAGAGAATTAATATTTAAAATAAAAGGCGATTGAATAAGTTAAATGCATAAAACCTTGCAAACGGAATGCGGCAGCATCGAGAGATTAAAAAAAATTTATTCGTACATTCAGAGGAACCCCATGGATTTTTTGTGAGCACACATATTCCAATTATCACACGTACATTATTTCAACGTAGTTTTCTTGATATTTCTTAACCGAAATTTTATCTTTATAATACGTTATCTCAAAACTATATTTCGTCGATTTGAAGGTGACGTAACCAGAAAACAACCGACCGCCGAATCAGCTCTTTGTGTTCGTGTAGTGCGAATTCCAAATAGACGGCTTTTTTATATCGTTGATTTGTTCCAAGATAATTCACTATCGAATGGGATACAAGGTAAGCAACAATTTCAGCTTGATTATCATTCAACATTCATGATTTCTCTCACAATAGAGGGGATTTAGTTCTCGTGTGAGAGGGCATTTGGTTCACGTGTGAGAGGGGCTTTCAGTCGCTAGTGATAGGGGATATAGTCCTCATGTGAGAGGGGCTTTGGTTCACGTGTGAGACGGGCTTTAGTTCACTTGTGAGAGGGGGCTTTAGTTCTCGTGTGAGAGAGGCTTTAGGCCGTGTGAGAGGGGATTTAGTCGTGTGGGACGGGCTTTGAACCACGTGTGACATGGGATTTAGTTCACGTGCTAGCGACGGGATGTAGTTCACATGTGAGACGGGCTTTAGTGCACGTGTGATACGGACTTTAGTTCCCGTGTGAGACTGGCTTTAGTTCCCGTGAGAAAGGGGCTTTAAGCCCATGTGAGAGGAGCTTCCAGGTCGTGCGATAGGTGCTTTAGTTCACGTGTGATACGGGCTTTAGTTTACGTATGAGATGGGATTTAGTTCACGGGTGGGGACGGGCTTTAGACTGTGTGAGAGGGGCTTTAGTTCCGTGGAAACGGCTTTAGTTCACGTGTGCGACGGGCTTTAGTTCCACGTGTGAGACGGGCTTTAGGTCGTGTGATGTAGGTAATGGTTGTGACATACTATGTCCATATAAATTTGTAGCATCCAAATAAGAAATGAATGATGATTGCTCATTGCGATCAAAATCAGGCAGAAACTTATTATTTGCTATATGCTTCCTATCGCTACATTGACTAATACCTCCACAAAGGCCTTTTTTGAAAACATTTATAATATCAATGTCACAATATCCTGGTGGACAAGATCTCACAATATGAATTACGAAGAGTATTATTAACCAGAATAGGAATATGTTTAACAGAAACTGCTCTAGAGCTGTGGCTTCCAAACAGGCAGCATACCATCGATGGCTAAAAAATCCGGGCCCTGAGACCAGAGCAGCATATGTCGAGGCTAGAGGCATATGCAAAGAGACAATAGAATGCTCAAAAGACGCCCACAATGCCAAAATAAGATCAAAACTTGTTGAATGTCCTAACGGATCCCGTTCATTTTGGTCTTTCGCCAAAGCTGTGGGAAGAAACTTCACTTCCAGCTCATTTCCTCCTCTAACCAAAGAAGATGGAACACTAGCAACGACTGCCCAGGAAAAAGCCAATATCTTTGCGCACCTATTTGCTGGAAATTCCACTCTGGATTCATCGGGAAAACAACCCCCGAACATTACACCTATTGACAGTCACATGCCCGAGATCACCTTTCGCCAACGTACTATCAGAAAGATTTTGCTGGGTCTCAACACCAACAAAGCCTGTGGATCTGACGGAATCCCGCCGATTGTTCTCAAGAAATGTGCCCCCGAACTAACACCTGTTCTTTGCAAGTTGTTCAACCACTCTTACAATTTGGGGTATTTCCGTCCAATTGGAAAATTGCAAGAGTACAGCCAGTCCCTAAAAGGCAAAAGACCTACCTAGCAACTACAGACCTATCGCACTGCTATCTATTATTTCAAAGTCATGGAAAAAGTCATCAACATCGAGCTCATGAAATATCTGGAAGACTCAGGAATTGTCAACGATAGGCAATATGGCTTCCGCCATCAGAGATCAACTGGTGACCTGCCCGCTTACGTCTCACATATATGGCAGCTATCTATTGAAAAGTATGGAGAAACTTTAGCTGTGGCATTAGATATCTCCAAGGCGTTCGATCGAGTTTGGCACCAGGGACTCCTCACCAAGCTTCCGTCTTATGGCTTGCCCTCAGCTGTGTTCTCTGCTTGCTAGTTTCTCTCAAACAGGTCTCTCCATGTAGTGGTCGATGGAGTTTCATCTGACACTCTACTCATAAATGCTGGTGTTCCGCAAGGATCTATTCTCGCACCAACACTATTTCTACTTCACATCAACGACCTGTTGAAAGCAACTTCATGTCCAGTACACAGCTTTGCCGATGATAGTACCCTCCATACCGCTTTCTCTTCCAGGGCCCCTATATCAGCCCGTGAAACCAGAAATGAACGAGGAAGAAATGTTAATAATATAAATATGGACTTAGCAACAATTCTCGAATGGGGATCTAATAACTTGGTAGAATTCAATGCAAACAAAAAACAAGCATGTCTTTTCTCTAGAAAAGCCGATCTCACTTGCCTAACATAACTTTGTCAGGAGTAACCATACCACTGAAGTCATCCATATCGATGCTTGGTATTACTATCAGCAATAACCTTCCTGGGAAAATCACGTGAGATCCATTGCCAAAGTGCATCCCAAAACTTGGTTTTGTTTCGTGCCAAGAGCTATTTCACCCCAGTCAGCTGCTTATGATCTATAAGGCACAGATCCGACCTGTCCTGGAATACTGTTCCCATATTTGGAGTGCGGCACCTAAACATATCCTGAGGTTATTGGATTCTGTCCAAAAAAGGGCAATTCGTCTCGTTGGTGATGCCTCGCTTACAAACTCGCTCACTTGTCTGGAACACCGTAGAAAAGTTGGCGATTTGTCTCTATTTTATAGATATTTTCATGGGCGATGCTCTTCTGAAATATCAACAATCGTTCCTGCTTTGGCAGTCTCTTCGAGATTAACCCGTCAAGTTCAGTCATCACACCCCTTCGTAGTCACTTTGGAGACCTGCAGAACATCACTTTCCAAAGACTCGTTCATCCAACGAACAGCGAGGCTTTGGAACTCATTGCCTAGGGAGGTGTTCCCGAGGCATACAACCTTCAGAAATTTAAGAAGAACACCAACTCCTACCTCTTTCCCTTGGTTCCCACGATGTTCTCTGAACATTACAGGATATCCCTTTTCGTGGGAACCAGAACATAAAAAAAAAAAAAAAAAAAAAAAAAATAAACGCCATGACCTAGCTCAGATTGGTTAAATCAGGGGTACCCCAGGGCTCGGTTCTGGAGCCACTATTATTCATAATTTACATTAATGATGACCATGCCAAGCTTTTGGACTTGATTATTGATGGCAGTTTAGTGTTGCCCAGCAAAAACATTGTTTTGTTTTATTTCTAGAACATCCCGATAATGTTCTTTGAGAAATATGATGAAAATAAAATCTTTGAGTGCAGCTTGAAATTTTGTGTAGTTATAGATTTCAGCTGCAGAAATTGCGTAAAATTATTGTCAGAAGTTTAAGTTGGGGATTAAACGTTGTAAAGTTGTAAGAACATTGTTAAAATTTTAATGACAATGTGCAGTTCTGGCGATTTCGTTTTTATATTATTTACGGCATAAGAAAGTTGTACATAATTTGCTCAAAATGATGGCTAAGTATATACAAAATGATAATATCGCTGAAGCGGTAAAACTTTTTTTATGTTGTGTTGGCAATTTTTTTGTATTATTCAAATTTTCAATGAATTATGAATTAATTACGAGTAGACAAAACGGTGGATAAGTATAAATATAATATACATGAGGGGTTGTGAGGGTGAATGTTCTGAGGTAATATATTTTGGTGACTTGTAGAAGTTTTGTGGTTGATTTGAGTGTAATAGAAAATAAAAAAAATCCGTAGCCAGCTCTCCGTCCATAATTACCGATATGAGAATAAGTATCATATCATCAGGACCGATCGACTATCGGCTCTCTTTTTCGATTTCATTCGCAGGTAAACTGCTGAAAAGCGAGGTTGCCAAATTCTCTAAACAAAATTATTTATTCTAATAAATAACGACAAATATCGAAAATATATGTTCAAAGTTGAGTATATGTCCTAAGGAAATTGAGGCATTTGTCGATAAAAATACCTTAATTATGAATTGACTCTAGGAAAATTACTCTCACCCGAAAAAAGTTTTTAAAATTCATTAGAAAATCTGTAGTGCGGGCTACAATTTTGTCACAGTTATTTCGTCAACTCAATATCATGCTTTACCAACTCTGTTCATTTATCAATGTTTACTTGAAATCCATAAAAACAAAACTGAATCTACTTTCCAGGTCTCAAATTAAAAAAATCTCCCAACAACGAATGTTAAACTCTACAATGTACTTTCTATGACATTCAAAAACAAAAACCTGTTCACATTCAAGAACTATATTGAAGTAATGCTGCATAAAGGTGCTACTATACCACCGCCGAATACATGGCGGATCCACCTCCATTTTCGTTTGAGTAAGATTCAGCATTTACTCAGATTGGTGGTGTAGCGTCGCACGCGGTATTTTGGACGGTGAACTGTGATTGATTGATTTAGTTATCAGAGTGCATTACCGTGTTTTGTGAGGTGTAAATAAGCAGACAATAATTGGTTCAGTATTTTTATAAGTCACGAACCCCTGATTCGTGACTATATCAATAAAAACTATAAAAAACGTTTGGATAATTTCAAGTATTTTTATGGTTGAAAACAACTTTATTTCGCAGGACATTTTTTATATCAAAATTATAATTAAAACACACGAATAAAACACATTAAAGCCTATAATGTGTCCTATAATCTCTACCACTCGGAATACCTCCATAACTTCTCATCCTTCTAACCGCCTCTCTTAGATGTTTTGGTTGGATTGGTCCGCTATCTCCTAACTCTTCCATCACGTCAAGGCCTGAAAATTCAAATGTGATCCTTGAACTAGCTAAAATGGAAACGGACATTTCGTTTCCTAAGTGATAATTTACGTCGTATAATTTTTAAACAGGTCCTAAAACCAGTGCCAGTAAGGCATGTGAAGCAAAGTATACCAGTGACAATTCAACTCATGTATGAAAAATCGCATATGACACAGTGCAATTGTCAGTTTGACAGCGGAAAAAGTAAGATGCCTAAAAACCCTGGTGTATTCACTGATTCGATTTTGTTTAGAATTTTTGGGGGACAACAAATGAAAAACGTTAAATTCTGCTTAGAACTTCATTAGTAGATGGCGCGGTTAAGGAATGTTTGTTGTTTGTGTCTCGCAAAATGTCAAACTTCAAACCTATGAAATTTTATTTTTCTGTCAGCATTACTTCATGCAAAACATTGTGAATTGATCGTTTACAAATATTATAGTGCTACGAACAAGATCCCGCTCAGAACAGTTGGCGCGAAAATTAGATGAAATCCTCGAAACTTACTGCAATGTTTACATCTGTCTGTCAAAAATCAGATTTTTCTTGAGGTCTACCTGGCAATTTTTGCAAAGTTATTTCTTATCAAATGGCCTTTTTCGGATCATGGAAACTTCCACGAAGGAATGAGAAAAGGTAGGAGAGTGGACTGATGTCTCTAGATGATGAATTAACTTGAAAATTGAGGGGATTGGAAAATGTCCCCGATGACATTGTTCCATTAAACTTTCCGATACAAACTATTACCAAGCCATTCACTGCCATCTCTGCCGGACTATTACCTTTCTGACAACCTTCTGACATGAACAAAATCAGATAGTTCATTGGCCACGTTTATACCGTGTCTTGGTATGCTGACTAATGATTATATTCCAACCAAATTCTGTTAGTCAGTGTGGTATAAACTGTGCACTTGGTCAAGTAACTAGCTTGGTTTGGTACCGAAATTTGTTGTGTACCAGACTATAATACTAAGTTGACTAAGATGGTGTAAACAGTATGATAAGTTTTACCAATCGTGACTGTAAATTTTGGTTTGAAAGATTGCTAAGCGCTCTGTCGTGGTTATCGTGACTGGCTGAATGAACCAATGGAAACAATAGCCATAAAAAAAGAGAGCAGAGAGTGTTAGTGAAAATATGTTTTGTGATTCCTAACCTTAGTTTCCGATCATTACCTCGGAAATAGTTTTATATATTTTGTTAGTATTTTTATATAAAATGAGTTTTGTAGTTCAGAACCTCCTATAAAAAAGTCCAAAGGTATTAATTGGACAGATGAAGAAACCAGTGCGTTTCTCCAAATATTTTTAGACAAGAAAACTATATAAATTTTGGATTGTAAAAAATTTAAACACCTAGACATTTACACGAGCCTTGAAGAAGACTTGTTGAGTAGGGGCTTTACAAAAACTGCTGAACAAATAAAATTAAAAATGACAGCCTGAGCTCCAGACATTGTCATTGACAGATGACACATTTTCGAATTAGATAGCAGAGTTTCAAACCTTTCTCTTGGTTACATGACTAAATAAATACCAAACCAGAACCAAGTTGATTAATTAATCATTTGACAAAACACGATGTAAATAAACGATTACTAAAACATTTGGTTTGAATTTGGTCACATACACTTGGTAAGGTTACCAAATTCACATACGGTATAAACGTGGCCATTGTAGATATCATAAAATCTGTTGATAAAGTTGAGAAATCGATGAATCCTGGTGTGCGACAGTCTAGGCTGCTTCCAGCTATCTTAGAATGACTTCGCCGGAAAAGGTGAGCCCTACTACAAAGATGAGGGGAGAAAAAAATAATCTAAATGCTTTTATTTTATTTTTCAGTAACACCCCGCATGAGATAATCGGAGAAGGAGGGCGATCTAAACCAAGCAGTTGTTCGGAAAAACAAGGCCCACTCCCAAGATCGATAAGGCTAATGACTATGATTAGGATGATTATCACTTTTTAATAAACACATGAATTTCAAAAGTAAGCGTGGACTTTCCATTCTACGAAGATATATTGGCTAGTGAATTCCGAACCGTCCCATAGGGTCCCATAGCTCTTTGGGAAAAAATATCCACTATATTTAGAATTTTCCAATACTTTAAGTCAGAAGACTGTCATCTCATGGAAAAAATTTTATACAAAATATATATAATATAAAAAATAAATATAAAAGTAATAATAAAATTATTTGACTTGCTAGTTACTAGATACATTACAATCACAAGTTGAAAAAAATTATTCCAATGGGCAAAGGTTCAGAGAAGATTCAAATTAATTTATACATATACGAGTCATTTTACTAGTAGTGGAATAATATTAGATTTTAGCTTCAGAAAGTTAGGAGACTGCGGGAACTTTTTACTGTACATTAGTGATGATGTAAGGAACAACATATGAAAAGTTACCAACCATAAAGTATGTGCTTCATTAACAAATAAGTTGCTAAATTACATTATATATTGATTAAAAAAAAAAGAATAAATAATGGTGCCACTCGCAAAAATGGAAAAATTGACATGAAAAGGAGATAAAATTTTCTTCAAAATAAAACTGTAAGCTGTAGAATTAACGGAAAAATGTGAGCGCTGACTCTGAAGTGCAGCTTGGAGGAGCACGCGCACGAAAGCGAAAATGGTCCAATAGTCTCAAAATAGCAGCTGTTGAGAAACTTCGCATATTTCATTTCCATACCCAATATCGGCAAATTATAAGTCGTTTGATAGAGCTTCATTATCTCACAAATTTTACTTTTATTGGTTTGAAAGCTCAATTAAGTAATTGTATGTAATTTACAGCACTTCATAAAATCATTATCCGCTCCATCATAAGATTTTTATCAGGAGCAAACAGGGACAGAAATACATAAGTACCAACTCGGTGGAGCTGTATCAATAGAAAATTAACCATACAAAATAAATTGGTACGGTTACGGAAATTCTTTTCTCATGTTTTTTTGTGTTGTTCCATCTAGGTTATAGAATAGAATATAACTTTATTTAGCATCAATAGCTATTATATAACAGTACATAAATGTTACAATTGATATCATTACACATAAACAATACAACCTATATATTGAAATACATTTTTCTCAAGCTTTTTTTACATTTGCTGATGTCTTAACCAACAGAGGTAGATCATTATATATTCTCAAATCTTCGATGAAGAGGGTTTTTTCTAAAGCATTTGTATTGAAGCCTTGTATGTGGAACTGGTCATTGAACCTTAAATTATAATGTATCATATCTGCCCTTTTGAAATTAGTACTAATGCAGACTCTATAATTAGTTGGGAAATATTTAAAAATTTCAGCTTCATTAACATATCATTTATCGATTTGTTGAAAATATAAACAGGATGTTCATAAAATCAGATGTGGAATCATCTGCGACTGAAAGATAAACTTTAGTCACTATCTTCCATCGTCAAGATAACCTCTTGTGGGGTATTCATGTTGAAAAGGGAAACATTCTCAATTGAATATTGATAGAAAGATTTTTCTGTGAATTGAAAATCCACGATAAAAAATGAAGTTATTTTTGTGAATGTCTAACAGAAAACAACTACTTCGCTAAAGCCACGCTGACATTGAACTACATCGATAGATATTCTGAAAAGCCCTTATCAAAGAAAAATCTGAAATTGAAATTGCATTTTCATTCAGATAGTTATTTGATTTTCTATTCCAGTCTCAATTAAGAACTCATATAGATGAATGAGGCAAAGAAGAATGTTTTCAAAGAGAGTACTCACCAGAAATCATTCGTAACATTGACGAGGAGAGACATCGATTCACTAGGTCTTCAATCATTTTGTCGACGAAAATCTATTTCACGCTTCCACGATCATCAGGAAGACCGGAAGAAATGGGAAACACATTTTCAAGAAGCAATCTCACTTTGCAAAGATGGAAAAAGTTAGAATCATCTCTTTTGGAGAGACACTTTGAAATTAGTGTTTTCTGACATTAAAACCTGTCATGGGGTATGATAGATTGATTTGTTGAAAATATAAACAGGATGTTCATAAAATCAGATTGCTTCTTGAAAATGTGTTTCCCATTTCTTCCGGTCTTCCTGATGATCGTGAAGCGTGAAATAGATTTTCGCTCGACAAAAATGTATTGAAGACCTAGTGAATCGCATGTCTCTCCTAAGGCCAATGTTACTTAATGATTTCTGGTGAGTACTCTTTGGAAAACATTCTTCTTTGCCTCATTCATCTATATGAGTTCTTAATTGAGACTGGAATAGAAAATCAAATAACTATCTGAATGAAAATGCAAATTTTCAATTTCAGATTTTTTCTTTTGAGTTAGGGCTTTTTCAGAATATCTATCAGATGTAGTTCAATGTCCAGCGTGGCTTTAGCCGGGGAAGTAGTTGTTTTCTGTTAGACATTCACAAAAATAACTTCATTTTTATCGTGGATTTTTCAATTCACAGAAAAATCTTTCTATCAATATTCAATTGAGAATGTTTCCCTTTTCAATATCATTTATCGCTGTTAACCTGCTGCAACGTAATAAAATACGCATTGCTTTATTCTGAAGTAGCTGCAAACGATGTATTTGCGCAGATGAACAGCAGAGGAATATGGACATGCAGTAATGTGGGTATATGATAGTGTTATATACAATTTTTCTGCACCATGGGGAAAGGTTTATACAAATTCTATAAAAGTGACCAACTTTTTTGCCTATTTTTTTACATAAAAAATCAATATGCCTAGAAAAATTGAGTTGAGGGTCGAATAGAATGCCGAGGTACTTTATATCTCATCAACAAACATAATTACAGAATCTGCCCGCTTCCCGTTATCTCGTTTTTCCGTTCATCCCGTTTTGCCGTTATCCCGTTGTTCCGTTCGTTATCCCGTTTTCCCGAAAAAAATTAGCCAAAATCGGTCCAGCCGTTCTCAAGTTATGAGCTTACCAAAACAAACGGACATTCATTTTTATTATACAGTGTCCGTCATAAAGTTGGCTACATATGGGAAAAAAATTTGTTATGGAAATTTCTGGAAAACTCTAATGGCGGTTCGTTTCTGCATGTCTGACAACTGAAAAATCCGTTGCGACTTATATCACGTGACCTCAGATTTGGCGGGAATTTCAAAAAAAATTGTCTGTGATGCCGAAAAATGGGTCAAATTGACAAGATATCGAAAAAATTTATTGAGAAAATGTGTTTGGAATTTAACGAGGACCTCATGTATCAATTTTGAACCATATTGAAGAAAAATGCCATTTTATTCCTCTACCCTTACTAAGAAACATTATACATTCTTGTTTTATCTGGAAACAGCTTTAATAACCTAAATCACATAAGTTTGGGTCAAAACTAATCAAATATTTCTGGAATAGACATTTTGCGGGAGATTAATTATGAAAACACGATTAAGTCTTGTCACTAGGTGTAGTCATGCCCTGTATATTGATGCACATGAGCTTATTCAATATTCTCAACCCGTAAATAAAATTTAAACCAACTAATATTTGTAATTAAAACTTAATACATTATTTATCCTTGCTAAATTTAATATTGGTTAGTAAATTTGAACTTCAATGACTTGGCTATATTTTTGAATTTTATAAAGCGGCTTTGAAAAAAGATCTACTTTTGTTGTAACAATAACAAATGTCACAATAACTTGTTGACAATTTTGTTGGAGTTGTCGTTCTTTATCAGTGTTTGTGTTTTTCAATCTATCAATAGAAATGGCTCCAAAACTGAGTATAAGGCATCCAGACCAAAATTTGCATTTTATTACGGTGGCAAAGATATTGCAAAAATTTAAGGAAACTGGTTTGGTTAAAAAACAAATATAAAAGTGTTCACGTTAAGCCTGTTGTAAATAATGAAAATAATGTAAACAATGTTTTACCGACAGTCACTGAGACACCAAGAGTTTCGACGAAAATTATGGCAGAAAAGGCAGAAATATATCAAATCTCTGTTAGACGAATTTTAAAGCAACATCACTTTCACCCATACAAACCAAAATTTGTGCAAGTACTGCGAGACAGGGATTATGGCGCTCGATTTTATTTTTGTGCATGGTTCCAAGGAATGTTAGAAGACAATCATGATTTCTCAAAAAATGTGCTATTTTCTGTCGAAGCAACTTTTACCTCAAATGCTATCGTCAGTTCTCAAAATAGATGGTGGGCAGATCATAATCCTAATTTTATTATTGAGGCCAAGGACCAATATAGTTTCAAAGTGAATGTATGGTGTGGAATTTTAAATGAGCGAATTGTAGGTCCCTTCTTTTTTAGACAAAGTTTAAATGGCGAACGGTCTTTGAACTTTTTACGGATCTAGGTATCTACATTTATCGATAACCTACCATTACAAGAGCGGATTCGTTTATTTTCTCAATAAAATGGGGATTCTATTCATTCAACGAATGAAGTGCGGGAGTGGTTGAACAATGAGTCTGGTGAGCAATGGATAGATCGATATTCAGGTAATCCTTGCATGGCCTGCTAGGTCTTCAGACCTAACGCCGTGTAATTTTTTTTATGTGGTCACCTGAAAAGCAATGTTTATAAACAACGCCCATTTTGAAATGTAGAACATTTAAAAATTTGTGTAAGGAATTGTGCAGCACTGATCAACAGAACTATGTTGAAAAATGTTCGCCGCGAAATGTTTTCCAGAACAATTCATGTATGGAGCGAGTTACATTCACCTTTTCCACGAACACTATGGGAATAGCCAAGTCACCATTTTCGCAACTCAGCATTTCCATGGGAAGCTTGCAGAGTCGACATTTTTCCAAGAACTTCATATCATCATTTTTACTTGTTAGACATGATCTTCTCTCATTATTGTAGTTAGTCTAGATTTGATTCTTGAATTGTTCACATCTAAATATTTTTGTAAATGTATTTGAATAAAAGTTTTTTTTAAAGTTAATTCCGGCTCGAGTTATATAATATTGACATTTTTTACATTGTTTGTTTATTGAGTTTTTCTTATTTTTCCACATCTACCTAAACAATACTAAATTCAATTAGGATAAATAATGTATTATTAAGCTTAAATTACAAATGTTAGTTGGTTTAAATTTTATTTACGGGTTGAGAATATTGTATAAGCTCATGTTCATCAATATACAGGGCATGACTACACCTAGTGACAAGACTTAATCGTGTTTTCATAATTAATCTCCCGCAAAATGTCTATTCCACAAATACTTGATTAGTTTTGACCCAAACTTATGTGATTTAGGTTATTAAAGCAGTTTCCAGATAAAACAAGAATGTATAATGTTTCTTACGATTATGGATAAAAAAAAATTCAAAAGTTCTGTGAGAAATGTTTTACTCGACAGAGCATTCTACTCGTTGGACGAATTTTATTCTGTGAAATTTTAGATTTTTATTTTGGTTTCTTTTTGTTTGTTGTGCTTTTTAAATCGACTGATACGTATGGGTATTCACTTTGTATGTGCTATTCTGTTGATTCTGTTTTATTCTATTTTATTCCATTTTATTTTTATCATAATTTAATTAATTGTAAAGATCAGAATTCTGATTTCTGTATATACCCTTCTTTTTTATGTATAACTTTATACTGTAAATAACACCTCCAATTTTTAATAAACTGACGACTAGTGACTAACATTAATATTGTTTGAAATTCATTTTATGTAATGTATGTTTTTGTATATATAGACTTCTACTTATATGAATAATTTGACGTGTAGTAACCTGCTCTACAAATTTTGTGTTATAATGACAAGGTAAATTTAATATATTTTTGAATATGTAACGAGGTATGTATAAAAAATAAGCATATATTCAATTGCTATTGATGTTCTCTTTTTTCTTTTTTACTGTTTTTTCACTTTGTCAATAGGAATTTCGTTCTTCAGACAATAAAGTAATTTTGATTTGATTTGATTAGTAAGGGTAGAGGAATAAAATGGTATTTTTTTTTCAATCTGGTTCAAAATTGGTACATGGGTCCTCGTTGGATTCCAAGCACATTTTCTCAATAATTTTTTTCGATATCTTATCAATTTGACCCATTTTTCGGCACCACAGACAACTTTTTTTTAATTCCCGCCAAATCTGAGGTCACATAATATAAGTCGCAACGGATTTTTTAGTTGTCAGACATGCAGAAACGAACCGCCATTAGAGTTTTTCAGAAATTTCAATAACAAATTTGTTTCCCATATTTTTTTTTTATGTTCTGGTTCCCACGAAAAGGGATATCCTGTAATGTTCAGAGAACATCGTGGGAACCTAGGGAAAGAAGGTAGGAGTTGGTGTTCTTCTTAAATTTCTGAAGGTTGTATGCCTCGGGGAACACCTCCCTAGGCATGAGTTCCAAAGCCTCGTTGTTCGCTGATGAACGAGTTTTTGGGAAAGTGATGTTCTGCAGGTCTCCAAAGTGACCACGAGGGTGTGATGACTGAACTTGACGGGTTAATCTCGAAGAGACTGCCAAAGCAGGAACGATTGTTGATATTTCAGAAGAGCACGCCCATGAAAATATCTATAAAATAGAGACAAATCGCCAACTTTTCTACGGTGTTCCAGACAAGTGAGCGAGTTTGTAAGCGAGGCATCACCGACGAGACGAATTGCCCTTTTTTGGACAGAATCCAATAGCCTCAGGATATGTTTAGGTGCCGCACTCCAAATATGGGAACAGTATTCCAGGACAGGTCGGATCTGTGCCTTATAGATCATAAGCAGCTGAGTGGGGGTGAAATAGCTCTTGGCACGAAAACAAAACCAAGTTTTGGGATGCACTTTGGCAATGGACCTCACGTGATTTTCCCAGGAACGGTTATTGCTGATAGTAATACCAAGCATCGATATGGATGACTTCAGTGGTATGGTTACTCCTGACAAAGTTATGTTAGGCACAGTGAGATCGGCTTTTCTAGAGAAAAGACATGCTTTGTGTTTTGTTTGCATTGAATTCTTCCAAGTTATTAGATCCCCACTCGAGAATTGTTGCCAAGTCCATATTTATATTATTAACATTTCTTCCTCGTTCATTTCTGGTTTCACGGGCTGATATAGGGGCCCTGGAAGAGAAAGCGGTATGGAGGGTACTATCATCGCAAAGCTGTGTACTGGACATGAAGTTGCTTTCAACAGGTCGTTGATGTGAAGTAGAAATAGTGTTGGTGCGAGAATGGATCCTTGCGGAACACTAGCATTTATGAGTAGAGTGTCAGATGAAACTACATCACCACTACATGGAGAGACCTGTTTGAGAGAAAACTAGCAAGCAGAGAACACAGCTGAGGGGCAAGCCATAAGACGAAGCATGGCGAGGAGTCCCTGGTGCCATACTCCATCGATCTCCTTGGAGATGTCTCCAGTGCCGCAGCTGAAGTTTGTCCATGTTTTTCAAGTAGATAGTTGCCATGTATGTGAGAAGCGAGCAGGTCACCAGTTGATCTCTGATGGCGGAAGGCATATTGCCTATCGTTGACAATTCCTGTGTCTTCCAGATATTTTATGAGCTCGATGTTGATGGCTTTTTTCCATGACCTTTGAAATAATAGATAGCAGTGCGATAGGTCTGTAGTTGCTAGGTAGGGCCTTTTTGCCTTTTTTAGGACTGGCTGTACTTTGCAATTTTCCAATTGACGAAATACCCCCAAATTGTAAGAGTGGTTGAACAACTTGCAAAGAACAGGTGTTAGTTCGAGGGCACATTTCTTGAGAACAATCGGCGGGATTCCGTCAGATCCACAGGCTTTGTTGGTGTTGAGATCCAGCAAAATCTTTCTGATAGTATCGTTGGCGAAAGGTGATGTTCGGGGGTTGTTTTCCCGATGAATCCAGAGTGGAATTTCCAGCAAATAGGTGCGCAAAGATATTGGCTTTTTTCCCTGGGCAGTCGTTGCTAGTGTTCCATCTTCTTGGTTAGAGGAGGAAATGAGCTGGAAGTGAAGTTTCTTCCCACAGCTTTGGCAAAGACCAAAATGAACGGATCCGCTGGGACATTCAGCAAGTTTTGATCTTATTTTGGCATTGTGGGCATCTTTTGAGCATTCTATTGTCTCTTTGCATATGCCTCTAGCCTCGACATATGCTGCTCTGGTCTCAGGGCCCGGATTTTTTAGCCATCGATGGTATGCTGCCTGTTTGGAAGCCACAGCTCTAGAGCAGTTTCTGTTAAACCAGGTCTTATCGGATGATGTTCTTCTTTCGGTATTCGGTATGTAAGTTTGCATCCCCAACATGATTATTTCAGAAATTGTCTCAGCACATCGTGTTGGATCTACTGAAGAGAAACAAACTCTCTTCCATGGAAACGCTGAGAAAAACATACTTTATGACGGACACTGTATATAAACTTTTCCAAGATAAATAAATTTCCAATAGCTTTTGTAAAAGTCCTTTCTTTCCTCAAAAACCATTTTCGGAGTATTACAAACATTCAAAATAACAATTTGCCAAATCGGTCCAGCCGTTATTTTTATAAAATAAAAAAAGTGTACCGCTACCGGAGTTTGTTCCTGTGCCCTACTTCTTATATACCCCGAATTTTTCAATTTCCAGGACACTTTCCTATTTTTTCCCGTATCAACCATCCTCGGGCTATTACGAACATTAAAAAATAAATAATAGTTTAAAAAAACTAAAAAACACGCTTTTATAGAAAACCAAACTAAAAAAATAGAAAATAAGAAAAAAATGTATTTTATTTTAAAAAAAGCGTGGGGTGCATGGTATCAATAATTATATAGGACATTACACACCTAGGGCAGTAAAGTAAGAAATGTCTCAGATCCCACGCTTTTTTTTAAATAAAATAAATTTTTTTCTTATTTTCTATTTTTTTAGTTTGGTTTTCTATAAAAGCGTGTTTTTTAGTTTTTTTAAACTATTATTTATTTCCCTACTTTTTAGTTTGGTTTATTTATAAAAGCGTGTTTTTTTAGTTTTTTTTAAACTATTATTTTTATTATTTTTTTGCAAATAAAAAATGGAATAATCTTATCAAATTAGTGTATTGTCATCGGTCCTCGATAAATCTACAAAGTTTGAATGAAATCTGACCGTTTAAAGTGGGTCAAAATCGCGCCCAAAGGAGTCGGTTACAAACAAACATACAAGTGAAGCTAATATAAAGCGTGTAATAAAAATAGCCATATCGGTCCAGCCGTTCTCACGTTTTGCGCTTACATTTTCTTATATAGACTTGCATTAGAATTTCCCCTCAGATAGGTATTATTTGATTTTGTGATTGAAAAATACGTTGATCTTCTAATATTACACATGAACCAATGCAGAAGTTGATCATTGTTTTCTCGATAAAAATAATAAAGTTAAAAATTTTCATTGCAAGATTTGAACGCACAGACAAAGTGAGTTGATAAAAGTGTTATAATAATGATAAAAAGTGGAAACGGGGTAAACTGAAAAAACAGTAAACGACAAGACTTGTATGTTCAATAATTTGACGAAGATTCAACCTGAAACTAATAAAACATTTCCCAACATCAGACCATTGTGGAAGAAAGTCCGATACAACTGAATAGATTAAATTTTCCAGTAAACTAACTCGGCGATAGTTTTCCGAGAAACTTCAAATTCGTTTCGTTCATTTAAAAAATATCGAAGAGACATACCTATAGTCAATTTTTCAGAAGTAGAAATAGATTAATGAGACATAAATGACAAAAACTATAGCAACTAGTAAATTCGTAGCCTGCATCGAAAATTTTGAAATATATGCCCTTCATAAAACTCCGTTCAACTCAAATGCTACCTCTCAGATGTCTTTCAGTCTGATTAGGAAGAGGAATATTTCCATTTTTGTTTTGGGCGCCAAATATTCTTAAGCCGGCCCTACACCCGAGCACGCTACTGGATTGGTAAATAATGCCATTATACAAGAATCACTGTAAAAGGTGTTATAATTTTATAAGAATGAATAGATCATTTCATAATAGCTAAGACATTTCGACTCTGTACTATAATATAATCATGAATTTTATTTATTTGAAAGGCTAAATTTCCCATGATCGTCATGACCTCCGATAGCCGTGATCGTCTAGTGGTTAGGACCCCACGTTGTGGCCGTGGTAACCCAGGTTCGAATCCTGGTCACGGCAAGAGGTTCTTTTTTTTTTCTCTTTTTTTTTTAAAGGTTATTATTATTGTGGAGATTTATCAATTTGGCGTTTTTTATCGATGTTTTGCATTCATGGACGAAAGATACTTCGATATTTTGATAGAAATCAACAACTTACAGATCCCATCAAACACAAAAGAAAATTATTTATGTTTTTGCCTGCCTGTCTGTCTGCATGTCTGTCTGTCTGTCAAAATTATTTATGTTTTTGCCTGTCTGTCTGCATGTCTGTCTGTCTGCATGTCTGTCTGTCTGTCTGTCTGTCTGTATGTCTGTCTGTCTATATATCTGTCTGTCTGTCTATATATCTGTCTGTCTGTCTATATATCTGTCTGTCTATATATATATATGTCTGTCTGTCTATATATCTGTCTGTCTGTCTATATATATGTCTGTCTGTCTATATATATGTCTGTCTGTCTATATATCTGTCTGTCTATCTATATATGTCTGTCTGTCTATATATCTGTCTGTCTGTCTATATATCTGTCTGTCTGTCTATATATCTGTCTGTCTGTCTATATATCTGTCTGTCTGTCTATATATCTGTCTGTCTATATATCTGTCTGCTCTGTCTATATATCTGTCTGTCTGTCTATATATCTGTCTGTCTGTCTATATATCTGTCTGTCTGTCTATATATCTGTCTGTCTGTCTATATATCTGTCTGTCTGTCTATATATCTGTCTGTCTGTCTATATATCTGTCTGTCTGTCTATATATCTGTCTGTCTGTCTATATATCTGTCTGTCTGTCTATATACCTGTCTGTCTGTCTATATATCTGTCTGTCTATCTATCTGTCTGTCTGTCTATCTGTCTGTCTATCTGTCCTTTGTAAGCTGTACCAACTGAACCAATGAACCGATTTCGATATTTTTTAATTTCTATGATTTTTTTATTTTTCTAGGGTTTAATTTTTCTCTAAGAAAACTTTAAAGGATAACTGATTAATTCATTTTGAAGGCGATTCCTCATCAGATTGCATGAACATTCATTTCGTTTTATTGAAATATTTGCCATTAATAAGGCAATTTTTTTATTTTTACTGACCTATAGGATAAAATGTTCTGAAATCCCAATTTTCAACTTCTAAATTATCCTATTTTTTTCTAAAGTTTCAAATTAAATCTATGGAAGAAAGCAAAACACTATATGATTGAAAAACAATATTTGAACATTCAGGATTTACCGCTGGAAGGCAAAATCCATTCTCATATTACAAATACTCTTTAAAATATAACCTGCTGTATAATGGGGGTAGTTTTTACCACTTGGGTGCAAAATTCAGCCACAAAAAGAATCTATTCTTAATCAAAAAAATTAATAAAATTACCTTGTTTTGCCGTTTCAACCTCTTAGGGATAAAATGCAAATAAGAAGTTTTGATATATACAGGGTGACCAGGGGTGCGGGCAAGCTCCGCAACTTTTTTTCTATCCAAGCTATCGACTTTTTTTTTAACGATAGGTACGACAATGAGGCACATTCTAAAAATATTTCTATTTATATACAGGATGTCCCAAAATAAGAAACACAACTGAGTTCTCTTTTTTAAACGGCAACCCCCCCATTTTTGTATTTGCTACTAAATTGTTTCGGTATAACGCACACAGGTTTCTTGGACTTATCTGCAATAGTTTTTGACTTATATCAATTTATGTGTCAAAATAGCATCGTGCATAGACCTACAGAAAAATTGATAACTTCAGAACCATTCAAAATAACCAACTTTTTTCCAGTAGATTCCTTAGGCTTAGGTTTTGAGATCACCGGATCGGTCAACAGACATAATATACATTATGCAATCGAAAATCCTCACTGGTTAGGACTATTGATCACCAAAAGCGATGGTCCCTTAATGTTTGGGGAGAAATTATTGGAAATCACATTATTGGACCCCACTTCTTCCCAGAATGTGAGAGGAAGTGGGTTTAAACACCAGAAGGATCATGTGGTACAACACGATGGTACTGCAGTGCATGATCATAGGATAGGGTGAGAATTTTTAGATCAATCCTACCCTAATCGTTGGATAGGCAGAGGAGGTAATCATTATTGGCTCGCACAATCTCCAGATCTTACTCCTATATTTTTCTTTCTTTGGGGGTACGTGAAGGAACTGCAGATGATATGAAAAACAGGATCACGGAAGTATAAGTAGTCTGTCCCCAAAATGTTTACATCGTTTCCTGTTAATCATCCTTTCCTGTTCTTTTACAGATTACTAGAATTGTTTCCTTGTGATGTACTCCTGTTTCTATTACAATTTCATAGTGTTGAAATATATTATTTTCAGAATTGTATGGATGTGTCAAATTTCATGACAGCAACCTACAATGGTTGCAAAATCTACAATCATCTTCCCAATGATTTAAAAGAAATTGAACCACCAACTAAATTCAGAAAAGCGCTAAAATATAAATTAATGGAAAGAACCTATTATAGTTTGGATGAGTTTTTTATTGACTCAATAATTTAGTGATATATACCTGAATCTTTTTGTTATTAATTGTTTACTCGTTTGAATTTTTTACCTTAGATGTTTTTTTTTTCCTTTTTTTTTGTGACCATGATTTAATGACTCAATATTTTAGTGATGATTATACCTAAATGTTTTTGTAATTAATTGTCTCTACTCGTTTATTTTTTTTTCCTTATATGTTTATACTGATTTTTATTTTAATTTTATCCTTACATTGTATCGCTTTGTAACCATGATTTCTTTATTTATTTATTTATTTATCTATATACGGGTGAACCCCAATTTTGTTTACAATAATTTGATACAATTAAATCTTATTCTATACTACTACAATTATACTACTTATACTATTATTATAACATTATGTAAATACAATTATTTTTTTGATCTAGATATATGCAATATATAGGACAATGATGACAATAAACATAATTAACAATTAACAATATGAACTAATGAACACATTCAAATGAGCAATGCGCGACAGACTTCATTCTTGAAAATATTTGGAGTATCAAAGAAGAAATCAATTTTATCACAATAGTTATTTGCCAGTCTTAATATTTTCGATATAGGAGAGTTGTAACCATAGTTAGTTGAATGATATGGTGTAACGAATAATTTTATTTGTCTAGTGGACCTACGTGGAACGTTGAAAGATATGAAGGAGAGAATTTCTGGACAATCATTAATACCAGAAATTATTTTGTAAAGATAAACTAATGATGTAATTATGCGTCTATCATCCAGACTTGATAAAGATAATATATTCATCACTTTCCTGTAATTATATTCGCCTACAACTAGGCCTTGTTTGAAAGCCATGGTCCTTAGGAATTTATTTTGCACATTTTCTACTTGTTATGTATATTTAATGTAGTAGGGACTCCAGATTATAGTGTTATACTCTACGATAGACCGTACTAAAGAGCAATATACAATTTTTGTGATGAAAGGAGAAAAGGTTAGTTGACGATCTCACAATAAATCCAAGCATTTTTAAAGCTTTTATAGATACCGAGTTCACATGGTTGTTGAAACAAAGCTTGCTATCTAACAATATACCCAAATCCTTACACTCTGGTTTACATTCCAAAATCTCGTGATTTAAAAAGTAATCAAAATTAACAGGTGAACGAGATCTACTAAATACCATTGAATACAATAAAGTATATATTGATTGATTGATTGATACTCACTTTTTTTTCAAAAAAATCCTCAACATTTCTTATTTTGCAACAAATTTTACAAAATAGACCCCAAATAGGGTTGTTTGGTCAATAACTCTTAAAAAATTGGTATTTGAAGTGTTTGTTACGGAGTTTCAGAGTTTTCAGAACTTCAACCCCCATAGGGGAGTGAAAGTTTGTATGGAGGTTCCGTTAGTTTTTAAGTTAGGATCATAAAAATTGGTTTGAGGTATTTAAAAGGAAATACGTGTTTCGTGTTTTTAGAAATTAAACCCCACACGGTGGAAATGGGGGGTGAAAGTTTGTATGGAGGTTCCGTTAGTTTTTAAGTAAGGATCATAAAAATTGGTTTTTGAGATCTTTGTTAAAAATAAAGAAATACATGTTTCAGTGTTTTTAAAAATTTGACCCCTAAAGGGGTGACATTTTTTATCGGGGTTGCGGTAGTTTTTAAGTTAGGGTTATAAAAATTATTGTTTTGACTCTCTGTTATAACTAAATAATTCGTGTTTAACCTTATTCGAAAATTCTGTCCCCAACGGGGTGAAAAGGGGTTAGTGAATTTGTAATAGTCTTCACAAAGCATTACTTTCACTGTCAAATCAATTATGCCATCCAAACAAGATAACGGGTTAACGGAATAACGCTAAATGGGACCACACAAAGGAAAACATAGAAAAAAATTCAAATTCTATGCGGACGAAATCGCAGGTACCAGCTAGTTTATTGGCATATATTTTCTGTTCGTGTAAGGCAACCATGATTTTTTTGTTCTCCCTGAGGCCATCTATTCATATTTACACTGATATACTACGAATTAATCGTAGCTGCACAAATATGGCAAGCAAAGAAACTACGAGATAACACGTAGTTGGCGTGCTAGGCAAGAATGCCAAATACAAGTTATTTCGTAGTTGGCAGTCATCATGTTAATAATGAAAGAGTTTTGCATAGTATCGGAATACCTGATGCATTCTGGTTTCTTGGTTTTCTTCTCCTTTTCGGAATACCTTGATCTATTACATTTTTATTAAAAAAAACATTAAATAACATACCTTCTTCAACTACCTCTCCTACAAAAACTTTAGCAATACCAGCCATGGCAATGACCACATTCTGAGACACAGAACACCCTGTTATAGTCTGCATGAGTCTTTTAATGGCTGCTTTTGGAAAGGCCGATCTACGATACATTTCATATCGGTCCAACTGATCTTCAGTAAAATTCGAAACTAGTACCCTAAAACAAAAATTATATTTAATGGAATTACACACCAAGAAAATATACATACTGCATTTTTTCTCTTTCTTCTTCCTCCATCTCTTTACGAGATTTCAGCTCTTTTTTCTGTTTAATTTGGGAAACATTTTGGCTTTGTGAAGATTGAGGTAAAATAATTTCCGCATCAAGATCAAGTATATCTTCTCGTGTTATTTCAATATGTTCGCTTTTCATTTCGGTTTCACTATATAATTCTTCTTTGAATACACTGTCTTCTATTGCAAGATTTGCCTCTCTAGAATCATCATCTTCATCCATTCGATCTTCCTCGGAATATGTGCCAGTTTGCTCATGTTTTATGTGTTCTTGCTTGACGATATCAGATTCTGTTTTATTCAGAAAATTTTCCATATTTTCAGACAATAATTTAATAATATATCTAGGTTAGGTTTCAGTTCAGAGCAGCGTTGTTCTTAGGGTGAAAATTTTCGTACTAGATTGTCTCCGTAAAGAGAACTGATTTATAGTAAAAAGTACTAGATATATGACCCTAACCATATTCCTATTTTGGTGTAACTTGGTTTTATCTGATGGTTTATGGAGCTACAAAGTATATATATGTAATATATAAATATATATATATATATATATATATATGTAAAATGGTACCCACGAGACTCTGATTTTTGATGACCATGGGTTTGAGTTTTACGTCCCCTAACGGTGAAAATGTAGAACCATACTTGAGTACATTAGGCCATGTTGCCAAGTTAATTTGAGTTTCCAATGTAAAACTAAAGCCAAACGAAAGATTATCAATGACAGCAAAGGATCAATGCGTTAGCATAGAATAAATCAATCGGAACGTAGCCTTGATTTTGTTACTTTTTACTGTCAAAAGTTACTTTTTTAGTAGAAGTTCATTACTATTTTTTTTGCTTGAGAACAACAGTGCGTCTGGCCGCTTGGATGGAATTCTAACCTCAACGTTCTCGCTTTTGTTTGTGTTGTGGAATTTTGCTCTCTCCATCGTTTTGGTTTTGACCAATATATTTCTGAAGGAAAATATCATTCTTTAAAAATGGTCATTATAAATTCTTTCAAATATCCGGAATCTAATATCAGATGTCAACAAGGAAATGTAAGAGCAGTTCTGGATAATAAAGAACTAGGCATAGGAACCTTGTATATTAGTGAGCAGTGAGTATTTATGGTATTTCCAATAGTCTCAAGAGTGACGTTTTCCTTTTTTCAAGTACCCTCTGTTGGCATCAGAGAGACAACGTCGGTCTCACCATAGATTACCCCAATATATCGTTACACGCAATATCCAATGACCAGACAATATATCCCGAAGAATGTGTGTACATAATGATTGATGGACACATTTCCATGCCAGGTAATTTCAACACCGATACCGGTTATACCGAACAACTATTTATATTGTCTTTTCAGGTGACCTACCAACATCTGATGAACAAAACGATGATGACAGTGATGCCGAATCAACGGCAGATATATCAGATTTAATACTGATTCCAGAGTGCAAAGAACTCATAACACAGATTTATGAGGTTATAAAGAGCTGTCAGGTGAGGTACATGAGTAGTTTGGGAAGAAAGGCAGTTTAGGGAGAATCCACAGATTTGAGAAATATCTACATTTTTTGTAAATAAATAAGACTTTCCAACTCCAAAAAAATCCGGCGGTCAGTCATTAAAAATAGAAAATGTTTTTTTTTTATGCATTATTTTTACGACGGTAAATATCCAGTAATAATAGTAGCATGATTCAGGTAATGCCGTTTGGTGAAACTGTCGTATTTTTGCCTTCTGATCCTGAATTCAAAACGTGGCATTTTCAAATACTTTCTGAGATACGAGCTTCTAGAAGTATGTATGCCTTATTTTTCAGCGCTATTTTCGGCCACTGAAAACACTCAATATTTGTCCTTTCTTTTTTAAACTCCACACACCCTTATTCACACGTTTTTAGTACTTTCTTGTAAAAAAATTGCCGTTTTCTAAAATAGCCACTTTTCTTCAGAATGTAAATACCATGATTCTTACTTTTACCCACCGAAAGCATATTCATTTTTATATTTACCTACGATGCCTTAACTCGCCGATCAAAAGTCAAACACTGCATTTTTTTGACCCTCCAATCTCTAGCCTACAGCCCAAGATACGCCTTCGACATGGATGTTTTTGAAGACCGAACAATGTAGAAAAATTAACCCGGTCAATATCTTACGTTAAAGAAGGGAACACAACCTAACCTAATTTTGCTAGCCTTGCTATTGAAGTTGAATGCAAGCCAACCAACCTTATGAAGTAACGCCTCGCTCTGCTCGCGGACACTTCATCATGTTGGTAGTGCCGTACTCTTACTGGCTAAAACCCCCCTCTATCCTCTCTTGTTCTTGGAACCGCCCGGCATTTACTTCAGTTGCAAGCAGTGTGTTTTATCCCTTGTCCTTCAGCCAGTGGATAATTGTTATGCCAGTGAGTATGTTATAACATTTTAGTACAAGATGAGTGCCGTATTCTTAGAGAGAAAAAAAAATGTCGGACTACATATTAATTAGTGTCAAACAAAAATATTGTGTTACTGTCTTTCCGCCAGAGCTAATTGGTAGAGTTTATAGTTAATCGGGGTGGAGCATTTTTTTTTAAATTTTCAAGCTTTTTGAGAAATGAACTATCACTTAAACCAAAAATTTTGGTGATACACGAATTCTCCTTAAACTGCATTTTTACTGTAGTTTGATTTATGACAATTTGAAAGTGATTTTGGCAAAAATATCCTTTTTGATGGTAAATAAATAATAGTTAATAGTCTGAACACGCTTTTATGAAACTCAGATGAAATAGAAAATAAGAAAAAAAATTATTTTATTTAAAAAAAAGCGTGGGGTGCATGGTATCGCCTCAGCCAACAATTACCTGTGATCTGAGATATTTCTTACTTTACTGCCCTAGGTGTGTAATGTACTATATAATTATTGATACCATGCACCCCACGTTTTTTTTTAAATAAAATAAATTTTTTTCTTATTTTCTATTTTTTTAGTCTGGTTTTCTATAAAAGCGTGTTTTTTAGTTTTTTTTAAACTATTATTTATTTTCAAATTTTTAGTTTAGTTTTCTATTAACGCGTGTTTTTAGTTTTTTAAACTATTATTATTAATTTTTTAACCTCCAATATTGAATAGAATAGGATCATAATGAATGAATGAATGAGCTTTATTTAGTAGGAATATCCTAATACACATAATTAATAACATAATATATCTGTAGTACAGTAAGTGAATGTACAACTAAAAGAAAATAAATGATTTTATAAGTAATCCTTAAACCTAATAATCATTGATATTAACAATAATCAATTACGAATGAAAATGATTTTATTTTGATAATTTTGTTTTGATAATTTTACGATCTGATGTGGGCAATAATTTGTTTTTTGAATTTGTGGACAGTATTGGATTGTCTCACATAATCAGGTAATTTGTTATTCTCATCTAAGCCTTTATAAAATATAGATTTCATTGTATCAGACATGTTGTATTTAGGTAGGTGCAATTGTTGACTAGTGCTTCCCCTTGTCTGATAAAAATGAACTTGAGACTTGTATACAATAAATTCACTAAAATATCCTGGAGAGACGTTATTCAAGATTTTGAAAATAAATATCATTGATGTCTGATATAGTCTTTGGGATACTGATAACCATTGCAAGGTGTCTAACATGAATGAAATGTTGGTATATCTATTACACTTCAGAATGATTCGCATTCCTCGATTTTGTAGTATTTGCAGCCGGGCAATTTTATTAGAATCAAAAGTAAATAATATACTTCCACAATAATCAAAATGAGGCTGAAGTATTGCATTATATACGGTTATTCTGGAATAGGTGGACAATTGTGAAGAGACTCTTGTGAAAAAATATAGCTTTTCAGAAATTTTCTTGATAATATAGTGGAAGTGGTTATTGAAAGATAGAGTATTATCAAGCATGAAACCCAGGTATTTCATTTCATCTACAAATTCAATTGTGTCATTAGCTATTTTCAGAACGGCATTGTTTATATTGATGAACTTCAGCTTATGTGACGTTGATAATATCATTGCTTTTGATTTGGCTACATTCAGTTTTAGTTTGTTGTCGTTGAAAAAAGAATTAATTTTAGCTAATGAATGATTCATTTTATCAATTGCAGTATCTAGATTACTATCCGAAACTGATAATAACGTGTCATCAGCAAAAAGATTTAAGAAGTCGCAAGAGTGAAAGAAATGTATGTCATTGATGTACACCAAAAATAAAAGCGACCCTTAAACACTCCCTTGTGGTACTCCAAAAGAGTTAGTGATGGGGATTGATAAAGTTTCATTGATTTTTGTGATTTGCTTTCGGTTACTGAGGTAATCTTTAAACCATTTGAGTGCTATACCTTGTATACCCGCAGACTCAAGTTTTCTTAACAGTAAGTCCCGGTCGATGGTTTCAAAGGCTCTTTTTAGATCCAGAAATATAGCAACAACATACTTTCCCCCATCAATAGTTTTCTTCCATTTTGTTATTGTTGGTTGGAGCGCTGACTCACATGAGTGATGCTTTCTAAAACCAGATTGATTTCCACAAAACTCGCGGCCATTTTGGAGCCGCCATCTTGAATCCTTCAATTTTGACGAAATAATCATAATCTCCGACCCCAAAAACCCCCACATACCAATTTTGCATAGAATCATACCATAATCACAAAACTCGGCCGCCATTTTGAAGCCGTCATCTTGAATTTTTCAATTTTGACGAAAGAATCATAATATTCGACCCCAAAAACCCCCACATACCAATTTTGAATAGAATCGGACTATAATCACAAAACTCGTCCACTATTTTGGAGCCGCCATCTTGAATTTTTCAATTTTGACAAAATAATCATAATCTCCGACCCCCACATACCAATTTTGAATAGAATCGGAGCATAATCACAAAACTCTGCTGCCATTTTAAAGCCGCCATCTTGAATTTTTCAATTTTCACAAAAGAATCATAATATTCGACTACGAAAACCCTCAGATACCAATTTTGAAGCGAATCGGACCATAATCACAAAACTTGTACGCCATATTGGAGCCGCCATTTTGTATTTTTTTCACACAAAAATTTCTTGATGCATTGTCACCGGAATTATGTACACCTGCCAAATTTCAGATCATTCGGACGTCTGGAAGTGGGTCAAAATCGCGCCCAATGGAGTCGGTTACAAACAAACAAACATACAAGTGAAGCTAATATAAAGCGTGTAATATGAGGAATTTCGCTTATTTCAGGCACTGAATCCAGACCCAAATGATATGGATGAAGATAGCGATAATGAGGACGATAACTTATATGAAGATGCCGAGGCCGAAATAGATTATGAAATTACACAAAGAGGTGGTGGCGACGCTGGTGAGTAAAGAATACTAGTATTTAATTTTCTTGACACACTTATTTTCCCAGATTCGGCCGATATATCGAGAGGTATTCGCGACGATTTCCAAGACGTCCACATTAATGGCAGAAACGGGCACGAAGATGAAGAATTCCAAGATGCTGATTAGGTTATGTTCTTTGTAATTTTGTATTTCTAGTATTTCATAAGGTACTCGTTTAATGTTAGATACGATAAATAAATAACAAAACTTCAAATAATTTTTTTAATGAAATCTTTAGAAATACCTATAAATTATTTCAAACATCCAAACTTCTGAAACATAGTACTCTACGATATTCTTCGTCTCGAGGACAGGCTCTTTCATTCTGCCAAAAATCGCTTCTTCCCAGTTTTTGTTAGGTCCAAATCCAATTTTCTTCACGATTTTAGTGCCCTACCGAACCTTCTTTGGACCAAATATCAAATCGGCATCCGGGGCTCCCTTGGGATGTTGATATTTCTTTCGCTCCCTGTTCAAATTTTGCGTTACTGGCCTATTTTGTTGTTGAATCATTTCTTGGTAATCTTCCTCTTCGATCCGCTCGGTGATATTCAGTGTTAAACGCTTCACTTTTTCCTTCTCTTCTTTTTGAACTTGTTCTTGATCCCTGAGGTTTTGAGCCAACTCGGAATCAATCTCTGCCTCAAATTGCTTGTACTGCTGTTTGTTGCCTTTCCGTACCATCAAAACAAAACCTATTTTTCCGTGATCAGTCTCGCTGGTTGGTTCCTAGAAGAAAAAGATAAAATTATTGGATCAACAAACAATGTATGGATCCACCAAATTACACCAATGTGTTGAAAGTGATCTAAATGCCTAAAACAAGTGAAAATAGTGTTTCTAACACGACATATCTGGCAATTGGAAAACTGCAGGCCATTGTGACCCTTAATAACCGCCGAGTATGGGAATTTCGACCATATTGGTTCGCCATAATGAAAAAGTGAGGTTAGGATTTCAAAACCCACGAAAGTGAAAACAATTTCGCTTATAAAAAGTGAAAGGACATAAACAAACAGCTGAATTGCTGAAAAAATTCAATAAATGACTCCCCAATGGAAGATTCCAGCGATGGAGTGCAGATCGCAACAAAAGCATGGATAAATTGAAAATAAAAAGCCACAATGGATCACCCAGTGACAAAAAACGTGAAAAAGACATTTCACCGAAACTGATAAAAAACAATTTGTTGGCAAAACTCACATCAGAAAACATCGAAATCGCCAGCTGTTCAGTACTAGAAGCCGAGAAAAAACTAAATGATTACATTTCTAAACTAGTGAAAGTGTAAAGAAGAGTAATATTAAACCTAATAAAGACACTGGAGAGTCAGGCACCGGGTCAGAGGCCAAAAAGACCCCCGAGCTGAGGTTAGCGCAAAGTAAGAAAAAAGTTCAAAAATACTAAGTGAAACGGAAAAGGAAGTGGTGAGTGTAACCCATCAAAATGTGGGGAATGGAAAGGGGGTAAGGAAAAATCGCTAAAAAACTTCTACCCAAAGAAAAATTTTGTTCACCACACTTTCCGAACAACTTGAAAGAAATGAAGAAAATCGAAACATTTTCATAGGAAAGTCAAAAAATGGTGAGTCCAACACATCAAAATAATAATAATAATACATCTTTATTTCTGAAGACAATTTGCATTACAATTGTAAAGAAATTCTAAAGAGATACAAACAGTGGACTAAGTCAAAAAAATGTAGCTACGGTATATGGTTCCATTTCTAGGAGAAGTTGGTAGATTCCTTTTTTGAATTCGTCAATTCTGTTTATCTGCATTAGTCTGACAGGGAGTTTATTTTTTCATCTTGTCTGAAAATTGCTGAGGACATTCCATTATTTAAAGGGGGTGATCCAAGGATACCATCAAATTTCAGGCCCATTTCTTTATTACCAACTTTAGCAAAAGTTATTGAAAAACTGATGAAAAAAAGAATATTATACTTTCTTGAGGAAAATAATCTCATCCATTCCAAACAGTTTGGTTTTTGAGCCGGAGGAGTACAAATGATGCAATGTTTTCTTTTCTCAAGGAACTTTATCTTCATCTGAATGATGGAGAGGTTGCAGCTGCAGTATTTTGCGATTTGACAAAATCTTTCGACTGCGTCAATCACAATATATTGCTGCAAAAGCTCGAAATTTATGGTTTTAGAGGAAACCTTCTACTGAGGTTCAAATCTTACTCATCAGGTCATGTGCAAAAGGTGACATACAATGGTGAAACATCTGCTGAACAGGAAATAAAATACGGGGTACCACAGGGGTCTGTTCTCAGTCCTCTTTTGTTTTTACTATATATAAACGATTCAGCCGATTTACCCATTAATGGGAAATTTACTATCTTTGCAGACGATACATCCATACCATGGCACAATAACAGCACGGTCACGTTACAAAATAATTCAAAAAATGATCTGGAAAAAGTCAAACAGTGGTGCAGCGCAAACCTGTTAACGTTCAATGTTTCTAAAACGAATATTTTAACATTCAAATGTATTATAGATTATGTCTCGCTCAATGAACAAATAATTGAGCCCAAAGCTGAGATTAAATTCTTAGGGCTACATATTGACAATAAATTGAGATTTGAAGTCCACATCAGCAAACTATGCAGGAAATTAGCCTCAAGTTGCTATGCCATAAGGACAATATCATCCAACATGGATTCTCTATCAGCAAGAAACGCATACTTTGCGCTTTGTGAGTCTCACTTGCGCTATGGAATTTGTTTCAGGGGTGCAAGTTCTCAAACTTTAACCAACTCAGTTTTTATGCACCAAAAAAGGGCGCTGAGATATATATGTCAAGCAAAATAAGTGATTCCTGTAGACCTCTTTTTATCAAAACAAATTTTACCCTTGCCTGCCTCTTTATTTTGAGAATCAGTTTGTCTAATTCATAAGAACTACAAGGAGAACATTATGCCTCATCAATCGAACTACGAAACCAGACTCATTTATAACAGTCTTCCTATTCCCTCAACTTCATATTTTATAATGGAAAGAAACTATTCAACCATCTTCCTCTTCCCATCAGGAAAATAAATAATAATTACAAATTTCGTAAAGAGATTAAAAAACTCCTTTGTCTAGGAGTCTATTACAATGCAGATGAATTCCTCATTGACAATTTCACAACTTACAATAAAAATTCCTAAGGGGTCAGTTACATTGTGGATGCTCAAATATACTTTTAGCTTTTTAATGTTGTCTAAACTTTGTTACTGTATTTATATTTTTTATTTATTTAAACTTATAGTGTGCTGTTTTTAAAAATGTCTATGTAGTAACTTTTATCTTAGGTTTAAGTAGCTTTGTCAACAAAATTAATATTTTTATGACAATAAAGCAATTCTGATTGAACATTTTGATACATTGGTAAAATGGAGCTTTTACTGTCATGGATAATCTGTGTTTGGGGTACATGTAGTCCGAAGTTCTAGTATTATACAAATTTTGTGAAAAAGTGTTTTCGAACACAGACTTGTTTCTGAAAAGATATAATAAAAGCTCTTGAATGTAGACTCCTATAACTGTTAGAATTTTGAAACTTTTAAATCTACCTCTACATAACTCTTTGGAAGCTAATTGTAGCATTGTTCTTGAAACTCTTTTCTGTATTACAAATATCTGTTCTACATTTCTACTACCACCGTAGATGATGGCATACCTACAGACTGATTAAAAATTCGCATGGTAGACCATTTTTTCACTTCATTATCCACATTATCACCCTAATAGAATATACAACCGAATTTAATTTTTGACAGATCCTTTGAATATGTGTGTTGAAGTTTAGTGTGCTATCTATGTATATGCCTAGAAATTTGGTATCATATCAGAATCAGAAATGCTTTATTACTACATAAACATTTTTAAAAAACAGCACATAATATAAATACAGTCACAAAGTTTAGACAACATTAAAAAATATATATGTATGAATTTAAAAGGTAAAAAAGTATATTTGAGCATCCACAATGTAACTATCCCCTTAGGAATTGTCAATGAGGAATTCATCTGCATTGTAATAGACTCCTAGACAAAGGAGTTTTTAACCTCTTTACGAAATTTGTGATTATTATTTATTTTCCTGATGGGAAGATGAAGATGGTTGAACAGTTTCTTTCCATTATAAAATATGGAGGATTTGATTTGAGAAGTTGAGGGAATAGGAAGACTGATGTTATATATGAGTCTGGTTTCGTAGTTCGATTGATGAGGCATAATGTTCTCCTTGTAGTTCTTATGAATTAGACAAACTGATTCTAAAATAAAGAGGCAGGCAAGGGGTAAAATTTGTTGTGATAAAAAAAGAGGTCTACAGGAATCACTTATTTTTGCTGGACATATATATGTCAGCGCCCTTTTTTGGAGCATAAAAACTGAGTTGGTTAAAGTTTGAGAACTTGCACCCCAGAAACAAATTCCATAGCGCAAGTGAGACTCACAAAGCGCAAAGTATGCATTTCTTGCTGATAGAGAATTCACGTTGGATGATATTGTCCTTATGTAGCCCTAAGAATTTAATCTCACCTTTGGGCTCAATTATTTGTTCATTGATCTATAATACATTTGAATGTTAAAATATTCGTTTTAGAAACATTGAACATTAATAAGTTTGCGCTGCACCATTGTTTGACTTTTTCCAGATCTTTTTCTAAATTATTTTGTAACGTGACCGCAAATCGTCAGCAAAGATAGTAAATTTCCCATTAATGGGTAAATCGGCTAAATCGTTTATATATATATATATATATATATATTAAAAACAAAAGAGGACCGAGAACAGACCCCTGTGGTACCCCGTATTTTATTTCCTGCTCAGCAGATGTTTCACCATATGTTAACTGGATGGCAGAATATCGGAGTTTAATTTCTCGGGGCCTGTCAAAACCTGGGTGGTTTGTTGTAAACATTATTACATTTGTTTTATTTTCGTTTAGTATGAGTTTATTTTTCCTGAACCATTCCTCTGCATTTCTGAGACTTTAATCTGCTATGGATATCAGATTTGGATAGTCGCTTGCACTGATCATCAGCAAAGTTTGTTATTTGACAATTTTCCCAACTAATCTCATCCAGATTGTTTAAAAAAGTAATGAAAATCAATGGCCCTGTGACACTGCCTTGGGGTGTACACCTATTTCCGTTGATATAATGTCTGATTCCTCTCTGTTTCCTTCCTTCGTGATTGAAACCATTTGTTTTCTACCTGATAGGTAGGATTCAAACCATTTGTGGGCAGGTCCACGTATTCCATAACTGTCCAATTTTTGTAGAAGAACTTTGTGATTCAGACAATCAACTGCTTTAGATGGGTCTAAAAATAATCCGTGTTTTCAAGCTGTTGTAAGATATTTTTGATGAATTGAAATATTGCCGTTAGTAATGACTTTCCCCTCTGATACCCATGCTGACTCTTGCTGAGAAGATTATGATGTTCCATGAAGTTGATACCCTTTTACATATTACTGCCTCAAAAATTTTCGAGAAAGAAGATAGCAAGCTGATTGGCCTAAAATTTTCAAGTTTGGAAGGATCACCATTTTTTGGTTTAACTAAGACTAGTTTGAGTGAATCAGGAAAAATCCCATATTTGACAGAATTATTTATGATGTATACTTACAATATCAAGTATTTCATGTGAATCTGTTGGTTTTAAAAATATATATTTGTCATTAGTGTTTATTTTATGTGAAAAATTGGCATCTTGTTGGGGCTTCAGTAAGTTTGTGACTGCGTTTATGGGGAGTGATATGGAGGATGATAAGACGACTAAAGGAACTTCGTTTCTGATGGGGGTCCCCCGACTGCACACGTTTTTTCTCACTTATTATTAACTTTTCTTATTTATATAAAAAACCTTTTTATCTTTTAATGGACTATCAACTGTTAGCGGTAGTGCAAGATATTAGAATACACCCAGTGTATGACAATAAACAAAAAAACCCGAAATATGGGAAACAAAAACATTGAGAAGGATTTACGGAAAAATTCTGTGAAAGGAGAATAATGGAGAACAAATAAAGAATTAGAAGAGCCCAATGACTAGGATATTTGACCATAGATGGACCGGAAGAATTGATTTGTCTTACCTGAAGTTGCTCGTATGTTTTCTTGACGTTTGATTTTAGGACTACCGGAACGGAAATGTCGACGTTTCCGGCCTTGACAGGTTCTTTCATGCGCTCCTGGATATTTTCAGACACCATTTTGTCGAGCGCATTCAAGAAATCTTCGTCTTCTGGACACTCCACTCTCTTGGGACCTTTAGGAATAGCCAAAGATTCCGATACCGGATCCTGTTCCGTCTCACTCGTAATCAGTTCACCTTGAAATATACTATGAAATACTTGATCAAACAAATTCAGAAAAAAATTGTACCTTCATCGTCGGATCCCTGAGTGTTGTCCACCGTTTCGTCCTCTGTAGCGGTATCATCAGTAATAGGTCCCGTTCTGCCTTCCGACATCTCGTCATCCCCTCCCTCTTCGTTATCCGTCTCCGCGATGGTATCCAACCCGTCTTCTTCCGACACCTTATTGTCCGCCTCCAAGATTTTCTCGATCCCCAGAGTAGTTCGAATGTTATTCAGTTCTTCTACGGCTTCTTCGTAACTTTGACAGAGCTTCAGTTTCGGCCTCAGGGTCGTCAGAGTATCTTTGAATATGTGTTCCAACATGGGAGGGAAGGCTTCTTGCCACAGCTTCTTTTTGTACCAGTAGTAAGCTTGTAGGAATATCAAATAATAGTCGAGCTTTTTCTTGCTGCTTCCGCTGCTGAAATATGTGCCTGAAAATTTGTTGTATAAAGAGCTTTTTTCAACTGTGTAACATATCAAAGAAATAAAAATGATTAAATTTTTTTTCAAGACAAGCTTGTATACAAATGCACTAAAAAGGAAAATATAATTTCTTTAATTGTTTGACCTAGGTCTATTTTTTTATCATTTTTATTCAATTTTTTTCAGTCATACATGAAATCCATCAAATTTTTGAATTCTGAGAAAAATTGGTAATCTCTGACCCCAAAAAAACCCACATACCAATTTTGAATGGAATCAGGCCATAACAACAGAACTCATCGCCATATTGAATTCATCCGCCATTTTGTTTTTTTCTCTAACAAAAATTCCCTAATGCATTGTCACGGAAACTATGAACACCTGCCAAATTTCACGTTAATCGGGCAACTAGAAGTGGGTCAAATTTAACTTGCAAGATTTGATTACAGACACCAGGACAAGTGAAACTAAATAAAATAATTAATAAAAAAAACCTTTTTAAAAACAAGCTTTTATTCAAATACCCTAAAAAGTACAAAATAATTGCTTTGGAAGTGTGACGTAGGTTATTTCGTGACTTCTAGATTCAAGAGCTTGTCGCGCAAAGTTTTCATTTCGAATACAGATGCGACAAGCTTTTGAATCTATATTTAGCTAATTTTAAATGTGTTTTACTCGTCTTATTTTATCTATACAAATCTCAACTTATACCTTTGTACGCTTCTTCTACAGAAGATCTTCTGTATGATTATTATTATTATTATAACTCACGGAATAACCTACGTCACACATCCAAAACAATTATTTTGTACTTTTTAGGGTATTTAAGGTTTTTTTTTATTAATTATTTTATTTTGTGCTTTTTAGTAAGTACCCCCAACACCCACATACCAATTGTGACTCGAATCGGACCATAATTACAAAACTCGTTCGCCATCTTGGAGCCGCCACCTTGAATTTGTGAATTTTGACAAAAAATTCATAATCTCCGACCTCGAAAACCCCCACATACCAATTTTGAATAGAATCGGACCATAATCACAGAAATCGTCGGACATCTTGAAGCCGCCATTTTGATATAATGAATTTTGTCAGAAAATTCATAATCTTCGACCCTGAAAACCCCCACATACCAATTTTGAATCAAATCGGACCATAAACAAATCTCGTCCGCCATCTTGGAGCCGCCATTTTTTTTCTAACAAATGCATTTTCACGGGAACTATGAACACCTGCCAAATTTCACGTTAATCGAACAACTAGAAGTGGGTCAAATTTAACTTGCAAGATTTGATGACGAACATCGGGACAGGTGAAACTAAATAAAAGCTTGTAATTAAGTATTGTTTCAATGAAGATAAATTTGTTGAGAAATAAAATTGCTCTTTTTAAAGCTGGGGCATCTTAACACGATATGGAACTTGATAAACAAGTGATTTAAAAAAAAACGCCTATGTAAAAGTTGCATAATAATGAAAATATCATCAACTAGCTATTCCCGAGGCTTTCCCTGAGTGCATTTCGAGGTCATATAATAATAATAAATGCTTTATTGTCCAAAGAAAGTAATCTCATTGACAAAATAATTTAGCGTTAAGGAAAGAAGTGGTTATTAAAATTATTTATGGAAACAGTGTGTTAGTATCTCGAGAAAATTAAAATTGTAGGGCACAGTACAACACAAAAAGAAAAAAAGAAAGACTATGCACTACAAAGTATAAAACGGCAATGCCATTTAAATTATAATATATAAAAATAATATGATAAAAGAAAAGAGTATAAAGGTAAAAAGGTATAAATATATTTTCAAAAACTGTTGTAAAACTCTTGCAGATTATAATAGGGTCTAACACTTTCTTGTACACATTTTTTTATTCCAATACAAAAAATAATAGTTTAAAAAAACTAAAACACACGCTTTTATAGAAAACCAAACTAAAAAAATAGAAAATAAATTTTAAAAAATTTGATTAAGAATAGTGTGAAAAAATTTAATAAATATAAATTAATAATAATGTAAATAAGAAAAAAAATTTATTGTATTTAAAAAAAAAGCGTGGGTGCTTTTTAAGATTCCGATTAAGCACCCCAAGCTTTTTTTTAAATATTTTTTTTTCTTATTTACATTATTATGAATTTATATTTATTAATTTTTTTTACACTATTCTTAATTCAAATTTATTAAAATTTATTTTCAATTTTTTTAGTTTGATTTTCTAAAAAAGCGTGTTTTAGTTTTTTTAAACTATTATTTATAACGATTATTTGTTTTAATCTACTATTAATTCCGTATTACCGTTACTATTAGTAACTGTAATTATTTTCCAAATCATTAATGTGTAGAGCTGTATTAATAGTTAAATCTCGATTTTAGAAGTCATTCAAATATATACAGTGAGCCGCCATCTTGAATTTTTCAATTTTACGAAAGAATATTTGATATTTGACTCCAAAACCCCCACATACCAATTTTGAATAGAATCGGACCATAATCACAAAACATCTCATTCCATTTTGGAGCCGCCATCTTGAATTTTTCAATTTTCACGAAAGAATCATAATATTGACTCCAAAAATCCCCACATACCAATTCTGAATAGAATCGGACCATAATCACAAAACTCGCCCACCATTTTAGAGCCGCCATCTTGATTTTTTTTATTTTGACAAAAGAATCATAATCTCCGACCACAAAAACCCTCAGATACCAATTTTGAAGCGAATCGGACCATAATCACAAAACTCGTCCGCCATATTAAAGCTGCCATTTTGTTTTTTTTTCACACAAAAATTTCTTAATGCATTGTCACCGGAATTATGTACACCTGCCAAATTTCAAATCATTCGGACTTCTGGAAGTGGGTGAAAATCAAGTCCAAAGGAGTCAGTTACAAACAAACAAACAAGTGAAGCTAATATAAAGCGTGTAAAAATAAAAATTAATGGCTTTTTTTAAGAGTTCAATAAGCTACCAGAACTTGTAAAGGAAGAAGATTTATTGAATGTTTTTAAAGTTGGGATTAAAAACTTATAGAAATTTTACAGAAGACACCCCTGAAATCATTGTGGGTAGATCTCCTAGAGTTGAAGCTGAATCCATGCCCCTCCACTACGATGATCTTGGAAATTGAGCCAGAAGCCAGAAAGATTAGATATGTGATTCCTGGATGTGGGCAATTGTTGTGCATCGGGGGATCATAAATCATTATATAATTAACAAACGTCATAATATAAACAGGAAACGAAGGTATGTTGTAAAATATTTGATTTTTACTGCGGATCCACCAGCACCAATTCCATTGGTAAGTTTTGTGTGTTCGTTATTTTGAAACTTTTACATAGGCGACTTCTACGTCCTCAACTCTGAGAATACCCTGTATATGTAGACCAAAAACAGTTCTCAAAACTCTAGATTTTCAGTGTTTTATTCACAAATATTATATTTAGTTATAGATTTTTTAAATTGAACATAGCCTTTAGCGTAGTCTTTCTATCAGCGAAAAAATAGCTTCGGTAGTTTTTTTTAAATATCTTTTTTTTTGTTACATAAAAATATGAGTAATTACCACAAGTTTCCAGCAGAACACAAGCCAACCGAATCCGAAACAGTTGATTTGGGGGGTCCAAAGGTGATATTTCATTCGGATCCATTGATACTCCGAAGGATATAAGCGAATACAGAATCTGTAGAAGAAAAAAAATGTGAGAGATATATTATTGTGTCATTGTTGGAGAATTACTGAATTAGGAAACAGCATCTAAAATAGAAATCTGTAATCATAACGGTCACTACCACGAATTACAGATTTCTATTTTAACTTTCCAGATGGTGAATCTGGGTCATTCCAGATGGCGTCAACGTCTTTGCGAATACTAAGAAATGGATGAAATGTAGATCGGAATTTGCAGACAGTCATTGTTGGCTTGACCTACCCTGTACTGATGAGGGGCAAATACCCCGAAACGAGGGGCCTTGTAAGACTGCGACGATAATACATTATATTCAATATTTGTGAAGGTATTAGCCAGGAAGGTAGTCCTTCTTTGATGGATAAACTACCATATACCTATTGTATAGGTTAGTGGTAGTGAGCACCCTTGACTTTTATCTGAATATACAATTTGTATGGGTCCAAAATGTTTTCCTGATACATGAAAGAAAAACACTGTCCCCTGAATCCCTACCTTGAACACATCAGAGCTCTCGACCATCCGATAATTGTACAATTCTCCCAGATACTTGATTTGCGCTATCCTCCTTTGATTGAATTTGGGAAGATTCACCTCCATACCGAGTCGTATGTCTTCCAAAACGCTGTCCACCACTTTCGTACCGACTTCTTCTTGATAAGCCACAAGGCCCGCCAGTAGATTTGCCAGGCATCTGAAATTAAAATTAGACATCTCCGGTTTTTCATAATTTCTCATTGCTAAAAGTAAACAGAAATATCAAAGCATTTATTTGAAAGAAAAAGTCAATGAGAAATAACTTTAATACATACTCAGCATAAAAAATTATGATAATATCACCTGATGTTGAAATATTTGAGATTATGAGCCCCAGACAAACACTTGATGGCATATGTGGAGATCACTCGGTTAGCCCAGTCCAGTTTCCTGATCAACCTCATGATTTTATCGGTATTGTTCTTCTGTAAGTCTTGATACAACAATTTCCTGACGAACTGATGCATGATCGGCCTCTCTTTCTTGGCGACTTTCACCACTTCCGGCGGATTCACGTAATAATAAGCGTTCTCGATCTGGGTAACGTATCTCGAGTCCAACGCCATCACCGATTTCTTCCTCATCATCTGTTCCAGGTAGACCTTGGTCCTTTGATGGGAATCCGGACTGCAGTATAAATATCTTCCGCAGACCTATTAGGAATCATATCAAAATATACTTTATTGCCAGAAGAAAAACATTTTTAAAGGCAGAGTCATAGAAAAAAGAAGAATAAATGGAATATATAAATGTACATACAGTGTGATCCATTTAAAATGGAACAACCCCTGTAAAATACGCATTTTTCAGTCAATCTCAAAAAAAAATTAATATTAAGCATCAAAAACTGTATCTTGACACAAATTTTCATAACTTAAGTTTTATTTCCAAGGCACTCTATAGTTTTGTTTCTTCGTCAAAAACGGCAAAAGTTTATTAGGCAATTTTTGTTTTGAAATTTGACTACACAACTGGATTCGTAGTCATTATAAATGAAAACCATGAAAATTTCATAAAAAATGACAACGAAGATACTACAACTTTAATTTTGGAAACAAAGTATTTGATTATACTTTTTATTTAGATTATAGACATTTTTAAAATCTTTAGGTTATAAGTGTATTCGAAAATAACAGAAAATTAAAAATTCATTTTCAAGTTATGCAGTCTTCCATAGCAAAAACGAAATGAACCGAATCAAGTTTTAAAGTATCAAAATTATTTATTCAATGATAAAACAGAAAGCAGGACAAAAAATGTTCCTTTTAAATTCTGCAAAACTCAACTAAAACAAGCTTTTAGAGAAGGTATCAATAATTTGAGGAAAGCTGAACTAATACATTAGGCATAGGTATTGTAGGTACTAAATCAATAGTAGGCTGTGATTTAGTACACCACAAATCGCTCACATTACCATACTTTCAGGAGTTATAACTGTAGAACGGAATGAGCTATTGACTTCGGATTTTCGCTTTAGAAATTCACTGGTGTTCTACTTTGTATCGGCAGTGTTACCAGATTTTAAATATGTCTATAATCTAAATAAAAATTATAATCAAATACTTTGTTTCCAAACTTAAAGTTGTTGTAACTTCGTTGTTAACCAATATTTTTTTATGAAATTTTGGTGGTTTTCATTTATAACGAGTACGAATCCAGTGGTGTAGTCAAATTTAAAAATAAAAATTTCCTAATAAACTTTTGCCGTTTTTGACAAAGAAAAAAACCATAGAGTGCCTTGGAAATGGAACTAAAGTTATGAAAATTTGTGTCAAGATACAGTTTTTAATGCTTAATATTAAAAAAAATTTGAGAATGACTGAAAAATGCATATTCTACAGGGGTGGTTCCATATTAAATGGGTCACACTGTATTAAAACTTGGGTATAAATCAGATTAACAAAACATCGTCACTAACAAAAATTAGGATCCTGAATGGCACCAATACGAACACTTTAAAATAATGGTGCCAGAATAAGAGAGTATCATCCGCAAATAATGTAAACTTGCCAGATAGGTATATCGAGTTTTGTAAGGTCATTTATATAAAGCAGGAAGAGCATGGGGCCTAGTACTGAACCCTGTGGGGCACCGCATTGAGTTGCTACAGTACGAGTAGTTAGTTCTAACCAATTATCTACGTTTTTCAAGATATGATTGTAACCACTGCAGATTCTTTCCTCTGAAGCCATAATATTGAAGCTTGCAAAGTAGGATTCTAAGGTTTATATTTCACTGTAAACCTTTGTCAATAAAAAAATATAGCATCAATCGTACCTTTTAATTTTTGAAATCAAAATTGATCCTCACTCAAAATATTGTTACTTAAAGAACTCAAAAACTCTCTTCTGCACTATACTCTCAATATCTTGGATAAAGTAGGTAACATTGATATTGGGAGAAAGTTTGAGGGATCTGTTATTTCATCTCCTTTGTGTATTGGAATTACAATTGAAGTTTTCAATTCTGGAAATAAACCCAGTCTGAAAGACTGATTGACGAGAGCTGACAATGCCTCAAGTGCAGAATCTGTAAGATTTGCAAATATATTGACTGAGAGTTCGTCCAGTCCAGAAGCTTTTTTATTACTCGGATGGATTCTTTCAATTCAATCGCATTAATCGAATCAAAGTGGAAAATTTCTTCAACACAGAGATTTTAATTATAGGAATACAAGTTGTTTGTAGAAGTTAGTTGATCAGTGAATTTAAAGGCTATAGTACAATAATAATCGTTAAGGATATCTGATAATTCTGGTGTATTTTTTGTTATTTGGCAATTTTTACACCCTGTTAAAAAAATGTTAAACAACAACAAATTTTCATCCCTTACCTCGAGCAAATTGCAGGCCATCTCAATGTGGTGGTGCGAAAAATCGTGCAGTAACACCTTCAGGCAATACAGCGCTTCTATTTTGGAATACAACTTGAACTTCACCAACTCTCCTATGAACCTAACCACTTTGATTTTGGACTCGATATTTATCTGGTCCTTCTTCCTGACGTGATATTTGAAGTCTTGCCTCAACATCTGACAGAGTTCATTGCCCACTTCCGGCAGAGCCGGCTGGAGTATCGCAACAAATCGGGCATAAAACGGTAGCAAATCCAACCTGGTGCGGTTCACGCCGAACAAGCTGCGGACAAGTTTTTTTCTGTTGTGCTTGGTGTTGAGAGTTACGAGAAAATCTATGGCTGCGTTATCGATCATCTCTCTGTTGACACAATTGGGTAGATTGTTCAGGAACGCTTCTAGTACTATTTTGTTGCTGGCAGTTGTAGCTGCGGGGTCTTCTGTTTCTTCTTCCAGTGCCGCAGGTTCTTCTACTTTACCTAAGGGCGAAAATATAGTTTTTTCCCACTCCTCTTTGGCATTAGACCATAGCCTATTTTGCCACAGATTTTTGGATGAAAAATACTTGTTTTTTTATGTGTGTAACGAAATCTTACAAGATAAATTTGATCCCCTTCCAGTCGTCCGATTACCTTGAAATTTGGCAGGTGTTCATAATTCCGGTGACAATGCATTATGGAGTTTTTGTTAGAGAAAAAAACAAGATGGCGCCTCCAAGATGATGACGAGTTTTGTGGTTATAGCCCGATTCCAATAAAAATTGGTAAGTTGGGGTTTTTGGGGTAGAATATAATGAATTTTTTCTCTGTCAAAATTCATGATATCAAAATGGCGGCTCCAAGATGGCCGCCCCTCTCTGTGATTATGGTCCGAATCTATTCAAAATTTGTATGTGGGGGTTGTCTGGGTCGTAGATTATTAATTTTTTGTCAAAATTCATTTGAAATGGCGGCTCCAAGATGGCGGACGAGTTTTGTAATTATGGTCCGATTTGATTTAAAATTGGTGTGTGGGGTTTTCGGGGTCAGAGATTATGATTTTTTTTTCAAAAATTCGTTAAATCAAAATGGCGGCTCCAAGATGGCGGACGATATCTGTGATTATGGTCCGATTCTATTCAAAATTGGTATGTGAAGGTTTTCAGGTTAGGAGATTATGATTTTTTTTGTTAAAATTCATTAATTTAAGATTTCGGACGAGTTTTGTAATTATGGTCCGATTCTTTTCAAAATTGTTATGAGTGGGTTTTTGGGGTCAGATTGATTGTCAAAATTCATAAATTCAAGATGGCGGCTCCAAGATGGTGGACAAGTTTCGTGATTATCGACCGTTTATATTTAAAATTATAGATTTTTTGTCAATTCATAAATTGAAGGATGGCGAACAAGTTAATCTTTAGAAGGTCTCATTGAAGAACTAGATAGCTCAGAACTTACAGGAAAAAGGACTCATAATGAAGAGAAGAATTTAATGTTTGTGGATAGTAAACTATTTATAAAGTAAGAGTGATGTTTGCTATGATTTTGGCATGAAAATAGTAAGTGGTTGAGATCTGCTAGAGAATTTTTGTCACAGGGGCATATTGGGTTAAAATCCATACCTATTTTAGCCAAATGTGCAGGGAATTCACCATGATTCAATTTCATGCAAGTTTTTGTGGTATAGTGAAATCTTGGCATGGTAAACTTGTCCATGGGAGGAATATTTGTTGGAAGTAAGGGGTGGGGTTTTTCCAAATATAGTTGATTTTAGTTAATTATCACGCTAGTGCATTAATGACAAAACTTACTATCTTCTTCTAAATCATCAACGGGCAGCTCCGAATCTAGGACTTCTTCTGTGACTGTTTCTGTAGGAGGGGGAGTTTGTCCTTTGTTTAGAAAAGCTGTAGGGAGAAAAACAGACAGTTCAGGAAGGTCACAATAGAACCGTTGTGTTTCCACATCACACCAAATATTTTCAGAATTGCTAGAAATGTCGTCTATATCTGTTCCAGACCCTGTCACAATCATGCTCTAAAAAGAAAGTGTGATTTGAATGAATTATAAAAAAGTCGAACTCTCACCTCTTCACTTTTCGGCAAAGTTTGTACTTTCAGTACAGGCATGTCTTCGTCTAGAATATCGGAGAAATTCTGGGTATTGGCCAATAGTTTATCATAAGCCAACTGGAGTGTTTCGAGTTTTTCCTTCCTTTCCTGACTCAATTCTCCTTTGGTTTGCAGAATTCTCATGTTTTGCTTTTCAAAATTTTGCATTTCCAGATGGTCTTTCACCAGATGTTTGCACAGAGATGTATAATAGTCTTTCAACAAACTTCTGACATTTTGTTTCTTTTCCGGAGGTAGCAAATTACTTTGAGGGATTTCCATGCCAAATTTTGTAGAAAGCTCACGCATCCTTCTAGGAACAAGGCCTACAATAATAATAGTATTTATTGTCGAACAGTTTCCCATATACAGAGCAATGTTACAATTAGAGGATTGATTAGTAGTACACTTTTCAAATAGAATGAAAATCACAAGTCGTTTTTGAAAACCTTCAAAAATTCAAAGATACGCTTGGGATTTATTTTTTAGTTCACATATTCTGCCACAAATGCTAGAGAGTTTGTTAGCATTACTGCACATATAATTTATTGGTGTTTTCAACATTAAATTTGTTTGAGCTCTTTTGCACAAAAAATTGTGTTGTCTGGATGTTATTCCCGGAACAAGAATATCAATTTTCGACAGTAATGCTGGACAATTTTAAAACAGTAATTTATACAAGCATAAAACAAATGCCTGATTTCTACGTTTCTCTAAAGACACAAAGTTAAATCTCATGCCTCATCTTTCAAATTATAATTAATGAAGTGAATACAATTGAAGTCCCGCAAAAATAAAACTCTATCAGAATAGATGACATCCCAACCTTCTACTGCTTCAAAAAAGTTATCAAATTCATCTAGAGATAAAGATGGTGGAATGTAAACAATATATAATAATAGAATTATTCTTAAAAAAAATCTGAATAACAATTACCTGCATAGTCATCACCACAATGTTTGCAGAAACTCAGAATGATAGCAGCGTTGAAATGTTCTTCTTTGTCCATATTAATCAAAGTCAGCAATACGGAACCTAATAATGTCAACGAGTTCTTATTCGAGAAAATGCCGGCCTGTAACAGGTCGGCATAAAATCTCAAATCAACACGTAATTTACTAGGATTGGGAATTTTATCGCCGACTTTTATGGTCAAAACCTTTTGCCAGTTTTCGAACAGATGTTGCGAAAACTCTGCATATGTCTGATGAAGGTTGCTGCACAGCTTAATAGCAGCAGGGACATCGTTCATTTTGAGCTTTGACTCAACTATTGCCGCAGCTATTTCTGATATGTATTTGGACAAATTCAAACCAGACATATCTTTGATGTAACTATCTACATGGACTGACGTAAAATTCTTGATTTTTTTAACAAAGGCGGTGTTCTTTTTCAAACTAGAATCCAATTTACTGAAAGAGGAATCATTGGGGCGAGTATTGACAGCATTTTGATTGAGAATTCGCAACTCTTTTTTTGAGTTATTTTTTTCTTGTAGTTCTTCAATGTAGGAGGTAAGAGCTGTCTTTTCAGTTTCATCTGTGGAATTTTCTTGGGATCCTTTTGGTTGGACATTTTGTTCTATTGGTTCGTTTATGGTCATTTTGTTAACTATTTATTTTGAATACACTGAATAATACAGTATTCGTTGACATTTAAGAACTGGAAATAGGTTAAGTAATGTTCACTAACAGTGTGGCCAATTTCAAATTGAGAAAAGCGTCCTCTGAACACAGTAGGGAAACCAAGATGTTAATCATCAGCACTAGGTGGCACCAATGACCATCACTATATTATCTATACCATTGTATATAGACTAACTATAGACTATAGTCTATATACAATGTCTATACTATAATACTCTCGAGGAACAAGATGAGAAAGGTTTCACGTTAACTTCAACACATGTGCCTAACTACAAAATTTGTTTTTGGCTCTTTAGCTTTATTTTTTGACTACTTCCACTTTACGCCGAAAATTAACAAAAAATTAAACCGACGAAATACGGAACTGAAAAGTAAAAAATAAAATGAACCTTCTTAGTCTGAATAACTAAGCTCCTAAACTAATTTTGAGTCGGCGCCAAACAAACAAGCAAATGAATTAGGTAAGGCGTAAAATGATGGCATCGAGTTGCGCGGGGACATTCTGTTAATTTTTTTGAAGTCATTTAATGATCTTCGTTGATTGTTTGTTTGGCGCCGACTCAAAATTAGTTACTTTCATTAGTTTAAGAGTTTAGTTATTGAGACTGAACAGGTTTATTTTATTTTTTACTTTTCAGTTCCGTATTTCGTCGGTTTAATTTTTTGTTAAAAAGTATTATTTTTCAATTTTATGTGGCTAAAATCTACTACCTACTTAATTTTTTATAACTTCCAAAATACTTACTAACCCACCTTACTTCAACTATTAACAGTTAAATAATATAAATTGTTTTTGATAGTTCTGGTTAGTTTATTTTATCACTTTGTATATAATTTCATTATTTTATAGAATGATATTACTTTGACAGATATAGGAGAACAACAATAATTACAATTGTACAATTGCGATATGTCAATGTTTTGACAACTACTAAATAATATTATTCGAAAAGTACGAGTTGGGAATTTAATAAGTTGAAAACCCCAGGAAAGTAAAGTGATGTTATTCATGGAATAACATAAAGACTTATAAAACAACAATCTTCTTATATCAACATGGGTAGGCCTACAAAAAATGCTGGTCGCATGAGAAAAATATATTTAGAAGAATCTATTGATGATAAAAAAAAAAGGTTGGAAGCAAATAAGAAGAGGAATAAAATAACACGTTCAAAAGAAAGTTTAAGTCAGCACGAGGAAAGACTTGCGAAGATGAGAAGCTACATCAATAATAGGGTCTTGAAGAGGAAGCGTTCTATAGATTCTGAACAGGGTAGTCAATACCTTGAACATTCATTATATTTTAGTGTTTGCTCAGTTTGTGCTTTATATTTTGTTCCTTAAATAAGAAATAAAAAATTGAGTTGTATTTCCTAATTTTTTGTGGCAGAAATCTACTAATTACTAATTATCGGACGACTCAGTAAAAAGTTATGCATGGTAATACATTAAAAAAAATATATATTTGTCGAATATAAAACCTCCTCCTTTTTGGTTTCGTCGGTTAAAAACCCAAATCCCAAAATGTTTACAAAATTTTCAAATCAAAGGTGCTGCTTGCTCCTCAATTCAAACTTGATTTGACTTTTACTTGAATAACTTCCCCAAACAATAGCGCAAATTGCGGTTGTTTCAGGCATATTGTTACACAATACTATTTTTTACAACCCAAACAATAATGCAACCTCACTGATGTGATATTTGAGTAACAATTAAAAATACTATGATAATAAGAATAATGAAATTATAGTTGACAGTTCGAAACAACTAGCGGTAAAAGTGTGAACTGTGCGAAGTAACGATGCATACGTCTACCAGAGGTGCTGGGAGTAGTGTTAGCTAAACCGATAGTTTCAACTATCGATAGTTTGAAAAAAAATATCGATGTTTATCGAGTGGAGTGGGTGAATGTTAAAAGGAGTTTTAGGAATGAGAATAATCAAAACGCACCCGGAATGTAATAAACGAATGGTGATGGAATCTTTAGGTGTAACAGTATCCAAAAATAGATAATGAAATATGTAACTAAACTATCGATGATTTTCGTGGTTCTGTTCACATATTGATGACTTAAGGTGAATTAATATGCAAGCTTTCGCTTTTCGCGGGAAGCTTAAATATTAAGCGCGTCCTGTTCATATGAAATCTGTCATAGGTAACTTTTTAATTTGATTAATTTTTTCTTGAAATGAAGATCTCTTATGGCTTATACTTTCGAAAGCGACATATAATTCAATTAGTAGTTTTATATTATTACCGTAACATAATGAGTAATAGGAAACATAAGTTTATGGGTGAGGACAATTAATAATGAGGAAGAAGCCAGAAGGGGTCAAGGTATTGCATCAAACCTGATAGTAGACATGCAGTTGTATGATAGCCATAGTTACAAAAATGTCTTTAGGTAAATAGAGATCAATTTGAGTATCTCATACAGTTTATAAGCTCCTCACTAGAAATATTACATGTGGTACAGGAACCAATACCTTCAATGAGACTAGCTCTCAATACAAGACAATAATTTAACAACTATTTAATTTCTATAATTTTAGGTTATGTTTGTGATTACTGATTAGAACCGTATAAACCACAAAAAAACGGAAATTGGTTGTCACGAAACATAAAACTCGACGAAATTGGCGCTTTTCTTCAATAAAAGTTAAAAATGTTTCGACTTTCGGATTACTGACCTTGAAAAGCGCTTTCTATTTCAACAGCCAATCAGATATCAATACGCGATAACAAAAAATGCGGAAAGCTCGCATATTAATCCAACTTTATATTGCAGGATTTACGTTCCGTAAATAACCAGCTTCAAGAGATTCATTCAACCAGTTTATGTACGGGCGATTGTAAAACAACTTTGGAAACGGAACATAGCCTAGGTTCACACTGATTTTTGATTGGCTGAATGAAAACTTATCATTCCATGTCATTTAACAACCAATTAGAAGACTGTATGAACTAATCTTTGGGTGTAATACTGAACTCGACCATTAAAAAACAGATTTACTACCACATTTTCAAATGGATAGGATTTGCTTGAATAACTTCCCTATACGTTTTTACACATTCTTCCTTCAAATAGCTACATCGTTCCACACAATCGATAGTTAGAAACTATCGATGTTTAGCTAACCACTAGCTGGGAGTAGTACTCCCACTAGTGTTGTCATTTACCGGGATTTTTCCCGAAAATCGAGAATTTTAACGTGTCGGGATTTTTACAATTGTGGGTAAAAACGGGAATTTCTACTATTCGTAACGCACTACGTTAGGTATACGCCTTAAGCTGAAACGCGAAAAGCTGCTAGTTGAACTAGGCATAACATTTGACGGTTATCAACTGTCACTTGTTACGTGATTCCTGTCAATGTTTACTTCCCTAATAATAAGCGCATACCCATATCTTTATATATATAATTCTACTGTACGTGTGTGTCACTGAACTCCTCCTAAACGGCTGGACCGATTTGAATGATTTTTTTTTGTATGCGTTTGGGTGGCGCCCCGGATGGTTTAGATTCACAAATCATCCCCCTAAATGTCAAGGGTGGTCCACCCCTTAATTTATTTTTTAGAAAAAAAAAATTGTTTTAATTTTTTTATGATACAGCATTCAAAAATACATACAACCCTAAGTTTTCACCCTTCTACGATCAACCCTTATTTTTTTGGCAAGATTTTTATTTTGTCATGACTTGGAATAAAAAAATTCATATTACTCTTAATTTTCATCCTTCTACAATCCCCTATTTTTTTATTTTTTATTTTATAGAAAAAACGGGATAACAGGAAAACGGGAATAACGGGATAACGAAAAAACGGGATGACAGGATAAAGAAAAAATGGGATAACAGGAAAACGGGATAACTGGATAACGAGAAAACGGGATGACAGGATAAAGGGAATAATGGGAAAACAGAATAAATAAAAAACGGAATAACAGGAAAACGGGATAAAGAAAAAATGGGATAACAGGAAAACGGGATAACTGGATAACGAAAAAACGGGATGACAGGATAAGGGAATAATGGGAAAACGGAATAAATAAAAAACGGAATAACAGGAAAACGGGATAAAGAAAAAATGGGATAACAGGAAAATGGGATAACGAAAAAACGGGATGACAGGATAAGGGAATAATGGGAAAACGGAATAAATAAAAAACGGAATAACAGGATAAAGAAAAAATGGGATAACAGGAAAACGGGATAATGGGATAACGAAAAAACGGGATGACAGGATAACGGGATAAAGAAAAAAAGGGGTAACAGGAAAATGGAATAACAGGAAGCGGAAGGAGTCAAAAGCATAATCTAGATGGAACAACATAAAGGAAAACATAGAAAAAAAGAAATTCTACGCGGACGAGAGTTTTCGGGAAAAACATTTTAGGGAACATAGAAATTTGGACAGGACAACGTCTGTCGGGTCCTCTAGTATTTTGTAAATAATTTTATCTCTTCGCTCGTTTGAATTTGCTGGGAAAAAACGGTCAGATATAAGTTTTGGGATTTTTTCGGGAATTCTCGAGCCTTTGGTCGGGATTTTCCTTCATATGGCGCTGGCGCGTACGTTTTTGAATGTGATGAAAATTTTTCTATTTCCAAGTTTGTTGCTGAGTTTTCTAGGTAGTAATTTTTCTGTGCAAATCAAAATATTTTCGAAAAGGGGCACACGCGCGTTTCCTATTACTGGTAGTACACATCACTAAACTGTGTGTAACAGGATCATGGTACACACCCCGTATCTCCTTTAGTTTTGAAGGTAATTGATTGAAATTTGTGATATCCCATAAACATAATAAACGGCACTTTTTGACCTACAAATTAATTTTTTTTCACTTCCAGTTTCGCCGGAAGTGATACCAACTTTCGATTTTCAAACAGAACACCCTGTATATTATTACATTTCTGAAATCTGCATAATTTTCTGAATCCAATGATACCACATAAGTGACATTTCAAACGTCAATATTTTTGATAATTCAATTTTTAGTTTTCCATTTAAGGGTGCCACGATGGTTCCGATTTATTCCAATTCACCCGTCTAATGCTAGAAAAATCTAAATCTTGTCAAAAATACTAAATTGCGTTTTTTATGAGCAAATAAAGTTCATCGTAATCGATTTTGGGGTAAAACTCAATTTTTTCAAATGGAACCATATTGGTACCGTGGTACCATTCATTAGTAAGGAATTTATTCATACCTGCTAATAAAATGTGCGATAAATATAATCAAAATTACAGCTAAAAGAAAATAAGATAATACAATTACTTTGTTTTAATTTAATGCTAAGAAGTTACTAAGGTGGCTTTGAAATACAAAAATTAACACAAAACATTACAACAATTGTTCCAAATGCTGTCCATTAGCGTCAATGCACTTCTGAACTTCCATAGCTTGAATGCCTGTTGAAGGTAATCAGTTACTAAGGAGGCTTTGAAAACAATGAAATTATTCATTCAGATTGTCAAATAAATAGGTATTGGTTTATCGGTGTTTTATTGTGTATTGGAAAAATCTTTAAATTTGTTGTTTATTTTTATTCAAAATGCCCACATTTATACAAGGGTTGAAAAAGTGGACATGTTAATTATTTATGGGAATGTAGTAAAATGCCGTTGCAGCTAGAAACCTTTATGCCAACCGATATCCTGATAGACAATGTCCGAGAAATTATTTTAATCGTCTTGAAAATCAATTCTGAAGAGATCGAAGAAAGCGTTATCATTGCTGAAGGACGGAAATTAATGTTTTAGCTCGAATATAAGTTGATAAGACTGTTTCTTTAAGGCAAATTGGGTTTGAATTGGAAATTAGTCCGCAAGCGGTAAGCGAATCTTGCACAAACATAATTATAAATCTTTCAAATATCAATTGCACCAGCACCTGTACGAAAATGATTATGAGCGTAGGATGGAATATTGCAATTGGATCTTGCAGAATAATGTGCAGCCAAACAATGCTTTTGAGAAGGATTTTATTTTCGGACGAGTCTAGGTTTACAAATACTGGATTATTTAACCGACAAAATACAAGGTATTGGTCACAGGAAAATCAAAATTTATTGAGGAGGTAACTTTCAAGTGCGGTTCGGTTTCAATGTTTGGCTTGGAATACTCGATTCAGTAGAATCATTGGTCCAATAATATTTGAAGAAAGCTTGACTCGAGATAGATACTTAGGATTTCTGCAAAATGAAATTGAGGACAGGTTAACTGAATTACCTTTCCATCTACGACGGGAATGTTTTTTCCAACAAGATGGAGCTCCTCCCATAGTTCAAGAATAGTAACTGATTACCTTCAACAGGCATTCCAAAGCGTAATTTCGACAAATGGTCCTGTCGATGGCCTCAAGGTCACCTGATTTGACACCTCTTGATTTCTTTGTTTGGGGCCATTTAAAAACATTGTCTATGCAATCGTTGTTACAACCACGAAGACCTGGGTTGAGTAAGGCGCAATTAATGATATAACCCAGCAATTAGCAAGCGTTCTTCAAGAAACAGCTATGCGAGTTCAAAAGTGCATTGACGTTAATGGACAGTATTTCGAACAATTTTTGTAATGTTTTGTGTTCATTTTTTGTATTTCAAAGCCACCTTAGTAACTTCTTAGCATTAAATTAGAACAAAGTAATTGTATTATCTTATTTTCTTTTAGCTGCAATTTTGATTGTATTTGTCGCACATTTCATTAGCAGGTATGAATAAATTCCTTATTAAGTGTACTAATAAATGGTATCACGGTACCAATATGGTTCCATTTGAAAAAAATTGAGTTTTACCCCAAAATCGATTACGATTAACTTTATTTGCTCACAAAAAACGCAATTTAGTATTTTTGACGGGATTTTGATTTTTCTAGCATTGGAATTGGAATAAATCGGAACCATCATGGCACACTTAAATGGAAAACTAAAAATTGAATTATCAAAAATATTGATGTTTGAAATGTCACTTATGTGGTATCATTGGATTCAGAAAATTATGCAGATTTCAGAAATGTAATAATATACAGGGTGTTCTATTTAAAAATCGAAAGTTGGTATCACTTCCGGCGAAACCGGAAGTAAAAAAAAAATCATTTGTAGGTCAAAAAGTGCCGCCCATTATGTATATGGGATATCCCAAATTTCAATCAATTACCTTCAAAACAAAAGGAGATACGGGGTGTGTACCATGATCCTGTTACACACAGTATACTCCACCAATGAATGATAAAATAAATATTAACAACATGTTTAATCAGAATATATAACAAAAAACTATTTTATCAAAACTTCAATTAACAACCTAATTCACATGATGTACTTTTCCGCTTCTCCTCTGTCATATTTCTGTATTAAATTATTGATCCACTTGTAATAATTAACATTCCTATGTTTATCATAAGTGAAAATGTAAGAATACGAGCTCAACAAAGACCTGCGCTTGTGCTCGTTCAATTGATCAGGCTTTGGGTTTGCAAGATACTTCTTCAAATAATTGACGTGTAGCCTCCCGTCGCCCAGCCTATGCTTCCCGAAAATAAACATATTAATCAGTCTGAACCAGAACAACTTCTCCCGCTGCCAGCTTGCTGGCATAGGTTTCCTCGGCTGCCCCGGCTTGTCACACTTGAAAAGCTTGCTCTTCAAAAGCCTAGGCTGAACGTCGCATCTCTCCAACTCCTCCATCTCCTTCACCAAGAAATCATTCACGACCGCAAAGGGCATGGTGAGTATCAAATGTTTCACCCTGTTCGGGTCCATAACGTCAATCTTATCCGCGTTCTTCAGATAAAACCTGTTGTCAAAGTGAATCGGCGACGAAATTCCGGAACTGGCAGGCACGGAGCACGGATTCAACACCCTATTAGCTGTTTCAGCCGCGTAATTCGCACTAGCGGGGTTAGGAACCATCATTTGGTTTTGAATTGCTGCTAATGACTGCAACTGTGTCAACACGGGTAGTTGACTGAGGTATTGCAGGTGATTGGGAGTCAAGAACTGATTGACAGCTGACACTTGACTTATCATCGGCAGTGGAAGGAGAGCTGGCAGTGGGGGATTAACGAACACATTCGGAATCTGCGTTTCATTGGGCAACACCAGTGGTCCAGCTAGCGACTCACTGCCTTGTCCAACGACCTCGTTACTGGTTTGTCCTTCTGACGTGATCGTTGACGAGACCAGGTAACGTGCTAATCGGCTTTCGCTTAGACACAAATTGTCTTCATAGTTCACGATGTACGGCGTGGTTGGTGGATATTCCCTGGGGTAAGACTTGCATTCGTGTTCTAAATGGCCTTGTCTGGCGCATCCCGAACACCACTGTTCGTCTCTCGGTTTTATTTGTTCTCTAGAGACGACTATAGGGCCGTCATCAGTCTGAAAAACAATATAATTCTGTTCATTGTATGCCGGTCAGGTAAACATTAAATATGATGGTCCTTCGGACCGGATTTATTTGAAATTCAACTTACTGTCAGGTGATACCTCCTCCATAGGTCAGGGCAAGTGTTCTCAACATGCCCCTTCATTTTGCATAACCTGCATACAGAATGCCTGAATTTGAAGCATTTCCAACAGTACGTTGTTGAGAAGTCTCCTTTATTCCCACACTGAAAAAAATCATTAATTTTTATGAATGATCTAAAAAAAAAAACGCAACTTTCTATAATGTACCTGTGTACATCTTCTGTTTGGGCATCTGGGTTCTTGATGATCTGGTCTGCCGCAAAGAAAACATTTCGGTGGTTCTGGTTTTTCCAAACACCTCACTGCCGTATGTCCAAAATGCCTACATCTGTTACACCTCGGCCCTTTGTTTACATCCATATTTAGATACATGGCTCGATCTCTGTATGATATTTGCCATTTCCCCGGATCATCTGAAAAACAATTCTCTTATGAGACGAATCTCCTTCAAGTTACAATAATAATTATATTTATTGTTGTTGAAAAATCTAAACATGGTCAAAATTTACACAAACAAATGAAAAGTTCAGTAACATGAAAATGATACACCACAATATAACAAGAGATAACTGTGAATATCTGCTTATATTGAGATACTCTTCTCAATACATCAATGCCCGCATAGTCATTCAGTTTAAGTAAGGTGGAGCGCATTTGATTCAAGTTCTCAACAGTTTTGGAGACATGGTTCCCAAAAGATGAATTCCTATCAATTTTCACGCCAAGAAATTTAGTACTGGAATATACAGGAACTTATTTGTGCCAAGTTTTATACAGACCGGTTCCAAGCAGTTATTTTTGTTACAGCAGGTTAACATTTCATTGAAACCTTTGTTGCCTTCTTCAAGATTTTTGACCGCTACTAGACATATTGGCATATTGAAAAACTGCTGATATCGATAATACATTCACATACATTATAAACAATAAGGGTCCGTTAATGGATCCTTGAGGAACACCATATATTTTTAGTGGAAGAGTTGAATTCTTGAATATTGTCCTGTCAAAAATGATTTGTAGTGAGTCGGAAAATTTGTTTAGTAGAGGATTCTTGCCTAAATTTGGCTGTGTTTTTTGTTTTTCACGCTTTTCTTGAGTTTGATGAAAACGTAATGACTCAGGAGTCATGTAAATTGGCAGGTGATTGAACCTTTTTTTGACATTGTATATTATCGATTTTGTTTACCATGGTGCTTCTGAATATTGTAGTGAAAAAATGTGGTTGTCATACTTTGTGTTCTAATTAGGAGTGGAAACAATTTCACAAGCGAATTTTGTGTGGTAATAAATTATCTTTCAAAAAGAAAATGCAAGTTAACGTCATATTGCGGGCATAAACAAAGGTTTACAAGAATATCTGCGTTTGGCCTTGCATATGTATCTAACAGACCTCTTTTTACACGCTTTATATTAGCTTCATTTGTATGTTTGTTTGTAACCGACTCCTTTGGGCTTGATTTTCACCCACTTCCAGACGTCCGAATGATTTGAAATTTGGCAGGTGTACATAATTCCGGTGACAATGCATTAAGAAATTTTTGCGTGAAAAAAAACAAAATGGCGGCTCCAATATGGCGGACGAGTTTTGTGATTATGGTCCGATTCGCTTCAAAATTTATATCTGAGGGTTTTGTGGTCGGAGATTATGATTCTTTGGTCAAAATTGAAAAATTCAAGATGGCGGCTCCAAAATGGTGGACGAGTTTTGTGATTAAGGTCCGATTCTATTCGAAATTGGTATGTGGGGGTTTTTGGAGTCGAATAATATGATTCTTCCTTGAATATTGAAAAATTCAAGATGGCGGCTCCAAAATGGTGGAAGAGTTTTGTGATTATGGTCCGATTCTATTCAAAATTGGTATGTGGGGGGTCTTGGAGTCAAATACTATGATTCTTTCGTGAAAATTGAAACATTCAAGATGGCGGCTCACTGTATATATTGACAACGTTAAAATCTGTGAATGACTTCTAAAATCGAGATTTGACTATTAATACAGCTGTACACATTGATGATAATTACAGTTACTAATAGTAATCACGGAATTAATAGTAGATTAGAACAAATAATAGTTTAAAAAATTTTAAAAAACACGCTTTTATAAATAAACCAAACTAAAAAGTAGAAAATAAATAATAGTTTAAAAAAACACGCTTTTATAGAAAACCAAACTAAAAAAATTGAAAATAAATTTGAATTGAGAATAGTGTAAAAAATTGTAATAAATATAAATTGATAATAATGTAAATAAGAAAAAAATATTATCTTTTAAAAAAAGCGTGGGGTGATTTTTAAGATTCAGATTAAGCACCCCACGCTTTTTATGTTTATTAATTTTTTTTACACTATTCTCAATTCAAATTTATTAAAATTTATTTTCTATTTTTTTAGTTTGGTTTTCTATAAAAGCATGTTTTTTCGTTTTTTAAAACTATTATTTATTTATTTTTAAATTCGGTTTTTTATAAAAAGCGTGTTTTTTAGTTTTTTTAAACTATTATTCATTTAGTATAAGTATTGTTAATTATATCGGATTTTTTCACGTAACACCTTTGGAACTGAGCTGTTCCATGACCATTGAATTTATAACCAACATATTTATTGGGCTTTCAGATAAATGAAATAAGGATATACTCACCTGACTGCTCCTTGTGTATGCGAACCATACTAAATGCTTCACGCGCTTTGATTTCCACGTATTCATTACTGTTGGTACTTTCGTCAACAACGATAGCTTCATTTTGTTTTGACCCCCCGACAGAATCCGAACAATTGGCTAATTTTATGTCACCACCAACGTCGTCCAAGACTTTGTAATCAAGTTCTGAATCGGACGATTCGACTACTTCAACATCCCCTTCGCAACTTTTTTCCATGGTATCATCCAGTACCGTAACGGTGGGAGATTCATCTCCTTTACTTGCCAACTGATCTTCTTCGTCGTGAGGGAGATTTTCAGGACTTTCTGCTACAGTGCTGACTCTGTCAATGCGTTTCTCACTCGTTTTCTTGGGTTGTGTTCCATCCATTTCGTTTTCTACTTCAACTTGTTTCTCTGTGGTCGAATTTCTTTTCTTTTTCTTCTTCTTCAATTTCTCTGGACTGTCATTTGTGGTGTCAGGATCCACCTTCCCTTTTTCTTTTTTGACTTCTCCAATGAAGATTTTTCTGTGAAAATTTTCTGAGAGTCAAGTCCCTCTGATGATGATGTAGGTTGATATTCTTGCGAAGGATTTGTGTCTTGGTTTTCAGCAGTTTTATTCATGACAGATCCCATGTTTCCAACATTTGCATCTTCCGAGGCCAAGTTCTCAGGACTTCCCTGTTCAATTTCTTGGGGTTCATCGGCTAGTGGAACATCCCTCTTTTTTTTCTTTTTCTTTGGTTTTTCCAGGGCAGTCGTTGCGTTTTCAGGTTCTGATGCACTTTGGACTGATTCTGTTGAATTGGATTTTCTCTTTTTCTTCTTTTGTTTGTCACTTTCACATTCATCACTTTCTGCCGTGATATTTGTGGATACATTATTTTTCTTACTATCAGCCTGATTTTTATTACAACATTTTTCTCTGGATTCAAGGTCTTTTTCTTCTTCTTTTTAGGAGAATCCACAGTTTCTTTCATACTTTCAGGACACTTCTCGATATTGTCCTTTCGTTTTGATACATCTTTAAGACTGCTGCTGAAGAAATTGCTTGCAGTTTTTTTATTCGAAGAAACTTTTCTGCAATCTCGTTGGGCACCATAGGTGATAAATTGGGTAAACTTTTATTTCTTCGATCATTTTCAGATATTTTGCCGCTCTCAATTTCTCTGGGGGTTCATAATCACTTTCGGAGCTTGAACTGTCTGAAGATGTGTCATCTCGTGTATTTTCAGCAAATATTGATACACCCTTTCCCGTTGAACTTTCCCTCGCCTGTTTGGAGTTTCTTTTGGGAGTTATAAAGGAACTGAAGCTCTCCAAGTTTTTCTCGGAGAAAATATCTTCCCTGGGAAATTCTATCTCGTCAAAAACTATGGTTTTGACGGTATTGCTGAAATCTCTACTCTGGTCATTAGTACTGCAACTACTTTCTGTCTCGCAAGTCTCCACGGTTTTTGATGGTGGTCGGACGAAGTCTCCTGGATGGTTATTGAAATCAGAACCGTGTAAACTGAAATTGAAGTTTGAAGAACTGGTTGCTGCTGGTTGACTTTCCAGGAAATCGTTGGATGCTACCGACTCTGGGGTTTCCAATACGGCAGGATTATGGGGTGGGGTTCTTGACTTTTCTGTAGAATCGAAAGTATGTTCCTCAATCACCTTGGAGGTATTACTGTCAAACTCTGTAAGTATAATAGTTTTATATAATTATTGTGGATTCAAAGTAGGACTCGTTTTCAACATGTTGAGCCTCGCTATGAGCGAGAAAAAATCGTACTGTTGGTACCGGAGTTTTTATTTAGTTTCTTCTTTTGTTTCCCAAGAAACGTACAAGTTTATGGAAGGGAAAATATAAATTCTAAACAAGAAAGTTAAACATTATATACTCCAGAGAGAATAAAAGAATAATATAAATGATAGAATCAGAAGAAGAAAAAATTAATAATGAAGAAGGTATTTCTTTAAATGAATTTTGAATCGTAATTTGCCATATGTTTTCAAATGGTCTAGTAGATCATTGTAAAATTTTATTCCATTGTAATAAATAGATTTTTGTCCAAAATTTGTCTTTATTTTAGTAATCGCTAGATTATTGGAAAATCTGGTTGGGTAACTGTGTTGTTCACTATTAGTTTTGAATACCAAATTAGATGCTTTATATTATTTTTAAAAAAAAAGACGCCTTATTTTGTATAATGAATTAATATCTGAAAGTTTTTTGGTTTAAATAAATTAACTGTTGGTTTTCGATAGTCAAGTTTGAATATACACTTGATGATTTTTTTTGAAGTGTTTCAATGGGAAAAATGACTAGCTGAACCCCAAACATAAATTAAATATTGGAATTTGGAGTAAATCAAGGTGAAATAAATGGTTTTGAGATATTCAATAGGTAAAAAATTCTTATTTTGAAAAAAATTCCAATAATAGGGGGAAGTTAACTTCCCATTGTTCGATTACCTTGAAATTTAGCAGGTGTTCATAATTCCGATGACAATGCATTATGGATTTTTTATAGAAAAAAAAATGGCGGACGAGATTTGTGTTTATGGTCCGATTCGATTCAAAATTGTTATGTGGGGGTTTTGGGGTCAATGATTATGAATTTTTTGTCAAAATGTATAAATTTAAGATGGCGGCTCCAAGAGGGCGGACAAGTTTTGTAATTATGATCAGTTTCGATTCTTAATTAGTATGTGGGGATTTTCGGGGCAGGAAATTATGCATTTTTTGTCAATTCAAAATCTATAGGATGTTGCTTGGATAACAATAGCTATAGATATTCTCTGGTGGGGAAAAAATCATCCAAGTCTTGATGAGTGCATATGTCATCCCATTTCGATTATTATATACATTATTGAAACCCCAAGTGTCTTGAAGAAAGATAGTACTTACATGATTTGGCCCTTTAAAGAATTTTTCACGAACTTGCTCGTTAAGTGATCTTTTATTTTTGTAATTTTGTTATATGCATTCCGTTTTATGTACATGACCTCATTTCGTGTGTATTTTCATCAGTTTAATTATTCATTGTATGTCGAAAAATTCTAAATCTCTGAGTTTTATTTCCAATATCAATTAATGACAGAAACATGAGGGGGGGGGAAACCAGTTCACTCAACAGAAAGTTTGACTAAAAACAAAACTTGATGTTGGCCATCAAGCCAAGCCTAGCCTTCATAACTAAAACCAGTGGAAAGCCAAAAGAAGGCCCTTCGAACAAAATGGTAACAGTCAATGCAGCCTATCAAGTTTTGCTGTTAATTCAAGTTAAAAAGTATATAACTTTGTGGTTTGAGTACCAGATTTCAATCGAGGTGACGGTTGGTGGAAGAGAGACACAGATAAAGTACGATAGTATGAGATTTCAATATGCCGGTCTAATAAAGATCATCATCTATAGCGTGTTTCACGGTGGATGGAATATTAGAAGTATATTTTGAAAATTTGATAGCGTCGATAATCAAAAAATGCTCTATTTGTCTAAAATATTTTCATCAATGCAGTGTTGCCGCTGGTATCAGAAAGTAGGAAATTCTTTGTTATTTCAAATAGATTCCTCATAATTCCCTATAACTATCTGTAACAGTTTTCGCAATAAAAATTTTGGCAAATTTTTGTGCAAAACCTGACCATTGACCTTCAAGTATTTGCCGATAAACCGATCTCATTTTCGAAATGATCTGGCGTTCCGTTCTCCAAATTCATACTTCTAATGTTCTTCATCCACCTTAAAACAGGCTGTATACTTTATTCCCAAAATCTCTCTATTACCTCAACCCCCCCCTGAGAATAAACAAATTAAGAATAGGGTTACATGTTACATTACCGCTTGAAGAACAGGGTTCAGCATCTGGGAGGATTCCGTTTTCTTCAATATCAATAACTTCAATAGGTGGTGGAGGAATGTAAATAATGTCGTCATCCGATTCTGGTTTATCGCCACCTTCAGATTCGTCATATTTTTTGGGAAACCCAGTTTTTAATTTAGTTAGTTTGGTATTGCTTGTATTACTGTCCACAATGACACATTCATCATCAGAATCATCTGATAACCAAATTGTAATTGGTTTTAGTAATGTTCCATTTTGATAAGGGTTTAGTTTTTTGCTACTCTGACCAGCTCTTTGCTTTTTTTTATTTTTTGGTTTCCTTGGTCTCTTATTTGGGGGCAATAACTTTAAGGTTTCCGCTGACCAACTACGGAAATATTTTTCAGGTCTCGGCAACACCCCATCGGGGTGTATTATGACGGGTACAGTGTATTGATTAACTGTTATATTATTATGAAAGCGTTGAGGATCAACGCAGTTGGTATGAACAGTCGTAGAATTGGAATTGATGGTAATGTCATTTTGGATTGTGGGAGTACGAGTATCTTTGTTAAGGCTTTCTGTTCTGTTTCTATCGAGTGATATGTACGTTTGACCTTTGGTAGGTGGAGTTGACTGTGAGTTTCGGTTATCGAAGTAACGAAAATATTTCTTCTGGTTCTCTGGATTTGAAGGTATATCACTGTTGATACTATCCAAAACGGCGGGACTTTCCTCGTATTCTTGAGTGGAATGGTACACTTGACTGTACAGTTTCCACTCGAGTTCTTCCAAATCGAGTTCTTCATACTAGAAGAAAGAAATGAAATTTATAATATAATGCAGATTCTCGTGTATTACCATTAAGGGATCCATCTGAGTTTTTTAGAAAATTCAGTTTTATCTCTCATACTTGGAATGCTTTTATTTCCAAAATTGTATGGCGCAATATCACGAGTACGTTTTTTTCCCAATAGACTTTTTTCGATAACCTTGTTGACAACCGACTGGAGTGACGTGACATTGACAAGTGATAACTGTCAACTGAAGGTATGTTCCGTTTGGGCGAAAAAACGTAAGCGGATTTGTACACTAGGATTCCATTGGTTTATATATTTTCCCGGTCTTTATGAACTTAATGAAAATTCGCTTGCATATTTTACTTATAAGTCCTGTTCCTTTGAAATGCTCAGCCTGCTAAAAAAACATGGAGATCACGAAATTGATTTGATTTTTATGATCCAGTAGCAAAAATATCCTATTGGTCAAACTCAAACGAACACTAAGCAAATCATAACCTAATTATTTGTGAACCAACCTCTTCTAATAACATTTGTGTGTATCTATGAACGTTTTTATAGTATTTATTTTTTCACCTATAATTCAAATTACCACCTGTTCGAACTAAATAATAATCCAAATTTGCACCTATCATATCTCCATTTGATATTTTGATACTATACGTGTAACGGGATAAGCGATACGCCCCCTACCGGATATTTCGGTAACCCAACTATGGGCAATTATCCGCTGCCATTTGTCGTATTTTCCATTGATTTGAAGTATTAGAAAATAATGAAAAAAAATAAATATTTAAAGTCGGCAAAATTCAAATGGTTTTTTTGCTAGCTCCATTGCAAAATGTGACTTAATCACCCGATCAACCAATCCCACAGTTGACAACTTCAATTTTACAACGTTGCCATATTTTCAAATCTTAGGCCGCGCCTCCATAACAAGGATTGGCTATCTCTTTATCAGAAATCGTTTGGATGGACCACAATGATTCATAATATCAAAAATAACAAGGTTTATATGCACTGTAAAATCGACAATAAATTGTTTCATGACAGATCAAATGTTTTTGCACCCTTCATATCTGCCATCGTCGCTTGATATTGCGAATACTGTTCCAGTTCTAACATTTTATAGTTTGGGAAACTTGGCAACATTGCGGTTTAACGTCACAATCAACCCGATTACGCCTATTGGCTGCTCGGTGGTTGACGTCACAAAGAGCGCCAATATTAGTAGCTTCAAAATTTGCTGATTTTCAAAAACGAATGGGATCTGCTGTAATTGAAATGTGACTCAAAAAATGTTTTCTGGGTACATTTATATATGCGATATATATTTTAAAGCATATTTAAAGCGATCATAATTTCTCGTGTCCTCGCCTATTCGTTGTGTTTGTCGTAGATCCGTGCTTCTTTTTTCGAGGTACAAAAATGAGATTTTTGGTACAAAATAATTATATAAAACAAGAAATAAATGAAAATAAGTCCCGTTTTGGTTTCTAATTGAATTTGGAAGTTGGCGGAGGAAAGGTAACTGGACAGTGAATATACAGATTCGTAAAATCAAATCGTGAACTATAGGATTTTACAGTAGGTTAGAACGAGAGGTACTCGAGCCAGTGGACCAGCACAAAATATAACAGACATACGCGATGGATAATCAAGTTTTTAAGTAAACCATTATAGAATGTTTTCCCTTTCTACTGCTGAACCTCAAGCGATAGCACGTTCAGCCCTCTCTGTCACTCATTTTATTTTAAATCGTTATGAGCTCACCTTAAATTCGCAACTTTGAATATTGTGATTGCGATTGAAACTGAAAGCTGCAATGTAAATTGAACATTCTACAGCAGTCTAGTTGAATACTTGATTATCCATCGCGTATATCTGTTATATTTCGTGCGGGTCCACTGGCTCGGGTACCTATCGTTCTAACCCATTGTATTTTCTATAGTTGGCGATTTTATTTCCGAATCTATGAGAAGCTGATGTGGTATTTTTTTATAATTTTCAGAAAAACTTTTCCCTTATAATTTCTCAAAAACGTGCCCATAATTATTCCAGGGAACTGTTTTTTGAAAGTTTTGTTGCGTTTTCAAGTCATTGAGTGCAACAAAAATCTAGCTGTGTCGGTTTTCCTCAATAATTATACACACTGAAAGGATGGCTTTCTTCCTATCTTCGTACAGTGGCCAAATTTCAGCTGCACATGCGTAGATTTGCATCGTCATTTGACTTGGATGGTTGATCCGCCATAAGTGCCCATGTGTTTTTCTACCTTTTCACACCGGTTTTTCTTCCTGTTAGTAACATTTTTCCGTCGTTTTTTTCATTGTTTATGTTTACTGAATCATTCGACTTTCGTTTCAACGGATGTATAGTGCTATAAGCATCTATAGTTTGTTGTGAATAAGTGAAAATTGAGTGCGTGTTGGAGCCCACTTCGTGATAAAACACTTGTTTTTTTAACTGTTTTTCGATTTATTGAAAATATTGAAGGTAAAATATAGCTCTCGAAAAATTCTGAAAGGTTGACATATAATTCGTTAGGCAGTGTTAGCTCAAGCTGTTTTTACTTCAGATCATGCCTGAAAGAATATGTGCCGTAATTTCTTGTAAGAAAGTTATATTTTTATCAGTTATTTTTATATTCTCATTCATATATCAATTTCACAAGTAACTAAATCATCAACTTGTATGTTATTATCATATAAATCTCAGATTATTATTTTTTCAACTAAATTTATAACTATCTACTTTCAAATAAACCCATACCAACAATTGTGACTTCTCTTACAAACTACAAACTCTCATCCTCTTAGAGGTAGGTGTATTATTGGGCTCAAAGTGAAATACGTTAAAAACATTTTGAAAATTTCGTGTTCTCGCCCATTGGATGAATTATTCTCAGGTTTTCCGAATAAAATCAGTATTCGCTGTGTGCAAGACTGGTAATGCCCTCTAGTGACTCGATAGCTGAAGTTTTCCTGGTTGATTTCCAAAACTCACTATGTAACAATTTAAATTTTATAACAATTTCTAAATAATCTACGACGATATAACAATTTTGTGCTCACTACTAGTTCCAGATGAATCGAAGTTTTTTTCTGTCAAAGAAAAAAGTAAGTAAATGATAAAAAATATTTGTATTGATACTATCGACTACACAGCAATAGCGAGGGCTCATTGTTATTATATGTATGTTGTGATACTACCCAACCGCGACCGTTGCCACTACGATAATAATAATGTTTATTCATCTGAAGTATGGTACAATATTTTTGAGTGATTTGTGAATAAACGGGAAGACCTCAGAAACTGAAAGTTTTCAGCTTGTGCTTGTGATTACTAGGATCATTACCTTTTTCTGCCACCATGGGCGCTGTCATAGTTTCATATCCCTCCAGCCTAATGCACACAGCGAATAAAAACGAATATGAAATTGAAACATTATTTATCCATAAATAGGAAAAATTTCACATTAGAAAATGTTTTTAATTGATTCATAAATAAAAAATTCCATTTTTTCTTCTAATTATTACAATTCTTCAGTGGAAACTATCTGAATTTGTTAATATCTAACATATTTTCAGTAATTACATCTAAATCCCACTTTCACTTTTTTCCTCCATTGTATGCACAGAATTCAACCATTTTTGGGTGTTGATAAGATTCTGCTGAAAGCTTTCTGATATCCCTAATTTTATAAGTTTCGTTATTAAGAGCCACATGATGTTGCATTTGGACCCTTATCAGTAATATAATTTAAATTACAGTGGTGTGGTGGTAAGTGTAGAACAGTTCTTTCACACAGTATTTCAATAGCAGGAGATTACAATTTCGCGGGAGTAGAAAACATATATTTCAATGGACTATCAACTCAGCGGTAGCGCAAGAAGTTACACCCTGTATGTAATAATAAAAGTAATGAATGTGAACTAATTAAATTAGTGTCAAAAAACAGTCTAAGCCTTGATAAATTTTCTTCTACGACGCCTATGGTCAAACAACAATCACATCGATCGGGCTGCCCCCAACGTTCAATTACCCAACTATATAATCGAAAACGTCGAAGTGCACATGTCAGACAAGGACAAAGAACAATGAACGCGAGAGAGAGAAAGCATCAAGTGAAAATATGGCGGCGTAAGGATCAAGTGGGGTTGGTTAACAACAAAATAAAATTAATTCATCGGTTTGTACCAACAAAGCAAAACCGAATTGACAAAAAACCCATTGTTTATTCGCATGTGAAGTGTCGTGTCGTATTATTATGTGATTGGAGTGCGTGTTCGGGTAAATCCACCCCCTCGGTGTGGAGAAGTGGACATCAATAAAAAAATCGGTGACAATTTCCAATCATAAGGGTATGATTTCAAGCCATGGGTGCTCAGAATACCAAAGAAAGGACAATTACTAGTGGCACCCATTCCATAAGAACAGCGAGAAATAGACCAAGACCCGTGAAAGATGGACGACAGCCCATATCAAATATTTTTACGGAACACAGTGGTATGAATCATTCTTAATTTTCTTTCAAATACAAAAGACAAAGCATGTTTTTCTTCATATAATATGCCCGTGAACAGATCCTTTGAAAACGTCTGATCTACTTCAAGAATCAATCGTACAACCTGTTCATCCGACGTTGATTTGTAGTTATACCTTTCAAGTTCAACAAAAGATATCGATTGATAATTTTAATTGAATCTTCATATCTGGATTTCGAATTTTCATTGTTGGAAAACAAAACATAAGTGAATCAGCATCAGCCGGCTTACTATGACTAGGGGTTGGTACGTTAAGTTCAAAGCCCTGGCAGGTTCATTCAGGTCTGTCTGTGGTGTCATTTATCCTTGATAGTCTGTTCCCCACAGTTTCCCCTAACAACCCGTCTTTTAGGATCAGTTTCTGTTATATTGAGCCAACTTTCTCATAATAGAGAACGGAGAAAATCACTAAAAGTTGACTAGTTCCTTAAAAGGAAACTAATTTAATCCGATCGAAACATTTGATTAGATATTAGATAGTTGAATTGATTGTTTTTTATTTCCCATTAGATGTTGAATCAGGTTTTTTGAATTATAAACAAATCTCGGAATGTTTTGAATGTTTTATGAATCACACGTCACCTTTCAAAAACATTCCTTTCTACCTTTACCTGGTGGCTATTTGAATTGCAGCGCCGTTATACAGGGTGACTCCATAAGTTGAGATTTGAGAAAGATAAGTAGTAAGGCAAAAAAGTGGGAAAAAACCAACATTTTTAAACCAGTTGCAGGAACTTGTAGAATGTGGAATTTTTTTCATTGTAATGTCTGTCACAGGTTTCATTGTAATGACTGCCTTCAGGTCATTCAGGATACAGGGGCTATGCAAAATTAACGCGAACGAATACAAGCTTTTATTTAGTTTCACCTGTCCAGGTGTCTGTCTTGCTAGTTACCCGATTAACGTGAAATTTGGCAGGTGTTCATAGTTCCCGTGACAATGCATCATGGATTTTTTGTTTGAGAAAAAACAAAATGGCGGCTCTAAGATGGCGGACGAGATTTGTGTTTGTGGTCCGATTCGACTCAAAATTGGTTTATGTGGATTTTCGGGGTCGAAGATTATGATATTTTTGTCAAAATTCATAAAATAAAAATGGCGGCTCCAAGATGGCCGACGATCTGTGTGATTATGGTCCGATTCTATTCAAAATTGGTATGTGGGGGTCGAGGGGGAAACAACTCATTAAATAGGTGTACACACAGAAAATTAAATATTTCAATACGACTTTCCGTTCCAAAATATCTTAAATATATTTAAATTACTTCAATATCAGTTTCAGTTTTTCAGTATCAACAAATACCACTACTTTACTTTAAATATTATTTTCACTATTTCAATATTTGTCAGTATTTCCAAGAAATACTTACTTATATCATTACATTTCAAACCTGAGTACATTTCCAGTATTTTCAATATCCGCGGTATATTTTAATTATTTTCAATACATCTCTAGTACTTCAAATACCTTCAGTATACTTTAATTATTTAAATACATTTTCAGTACATTAAATACTATCATTATCCTAAAGATATTTTAAATATTTCATTGGTGTGTTTTTTAAAACATATTTTAAAATGAGAGATAAGTGCCATGTGAAGTGGAATGAATAGAAAAAATCGAATTTAAACGGTTTTCTTCACATAAAGGATTCAATATAAAATTGAACCAGAGAAAGGTAGATCTCAGGTGAAAAACAACTACTTTCCTGGCAAATACCACGCAGAACGTTGAATGATATTCACCTGAAAATCCATGCATACTTCCATATAATATCAATGGACATTGAATGCAAATGTTTCTTTTGATAAGCTCGATTATGTTTAATTTATGTCGTGTTCACCTAACAATCCGCATACCGGTTTCAGGCTTCTTGGCCTCATCAGTACGGAGTAGTCAACCAGCCAAGGTCCAAGAACTCTGGCTGAAGTGAGACACGTAAACAAACCATCATCGATCTTGTAACACCTATAGGTACGCCGGAAAAGATAAACTTTAACTGCGGACAGTGACCCCCCCCCCCCCCCCCCCCCCCCCCCGGGGGGGGGGGGGGGGGGGGGGGGGGGGGGGGGGGAAAAACACTACTTTCCTAGGCAAATCTCCAAAATTGAATGATATTCCACTGAAAATCCATGCATACTTCCATATAATATCAATGGACATTGAAGAAATGTTCTTTTTTTTTTTTTTTTTTTTTTTTTTTCTTACTATATCAACCATTTCAAACCTAGAGTACATTCGTATTAATATCGCGTATATTTTAATATTTCAATACCATCATCGATACTTGTAATTCACATAGTACGCTTCGGAATAAGATAAACTTTAATACATGCGGTACAGTGAGAAACACTCCTGAAATAATTTCAAAACTCGATGGTTTCTAAATGAAGATTCCTTAATAATGAATAGAATGTGTAAGACGTATTGAAATAAGATTCAATAATGAATGAAAGAAGAAGTCAGATTCGTAAACATATTTCCTGGATAATAATGAACGTTGAATGATATTCTCTGAAAACAGCATACTTCCATACAATATCATGGAATTGAATGATTTACCTGAAAGTCTCATTATGTATATCAATTACTGTGATGTTCTCAATCATACCGTTTAATTTTGCTTCATACAATCAACCGCCTAAAGTCAAGAACTCTGGCTGAAGTGAGACACAACGTAAACAAACCATCATCGATCTTGTAACACCTATAGGTACGCCGGAAAAGATAAACTTTAACTGGCGGTACCTAGGACAGGTTTCAGGTGAATATCATTCAACGTTCTGCGTGGTATTTGCCAGGAAAGTAGTTGTTTTTCACCTGAGATCTACCTTTCTCTGGTTCAATTTTATATTGAATCCTTTATGTGAAGAAAACCGTTTAAATTCGATTTTTTTCTAGGCATTCCACTTCACATGGCACTTATCTCTCACTATATGCTGACGGGCTTGCCACTCCTACTAGAAGGAATCTTTCATTTAGAAACCTATCGAGGTGGGAGATTTTCGGAGTGTTTCTTTCTGTCACTAGGTACCGCCAGTTAAAGTTTATCTTTCGGTACCTATAGGTGTTACAAGATCGATGATGGTTTGTTTACGTTGGTCTCACTTCAGCCAGAGTTCTTTGGACCTTTGGCTGGTTGACTCTCACTGATGAGGGCCAAGAGCCTGAAACCGGTATGCGATTGTTAGGTGAACACGACATAAATTAAACATAATCGAGCTTATCAGAAAGAAACATTTGCATTCAATGTCCATTGATATTATATGGAAGTATGCATGGATTTTCAGGTGAATATCATTCAACGTTCTGCGTGGTATTTGCCAGGAAAGTAGTTGTTTTTCACCTGAGATCTACCTTTCTCTGGTTCAATTTTATATTGAATCCTTTATGTGAAGAAAACCGTTTAAATTCGATTTTTTCTATATTTTAAAATGTTCATTATCAGATATTCAATTATGGTGTACATATTTTGGGTAGTTGTTTTCCCCTCGGTGGCGGCTCCAAGATGGCGGACGTGTTTTGTAATTATGGTCCGAGTTATGGTCCGATTCGATTCAAAATTGGTATGTGGGGGTTTTCGGTCTCGAAGATTTGTATTGACAAGCTTTTGAATCTATAACTCACTGAATAACCTACGTTGCACATCCAAAGCAATTATTTTTCAACTTTTTAGAACATATGAATAAAAAAAATATTGTATGTGTTTTCTGTTTAATAACAATAATCGAGACTTGGGAACTGAATTCGCGAAGGACAATTAAAAAATTACTGCAAAAGCATTATACATTTGTAGATAGTGTATGTATTTTGAATAATAGAGATACAACTAGAGCATTTAATTTTGAAAATCCACGCGCAAAAAGGTTTCATACTCGTCTTTCTTCTTTATTGATATCTGTACCGATTTTGTGTCCATAAATTAAATAAAGGTTGCTTATTCAGGAGTGTTTCACCTAACTTCATAAAAAAAAAACATTTTTGCGTTTGATAGTTTTGAAAAATAGTGGAAACCCGATCTAGCATTTGCGATGTTTTAAAGAGAACATCATAAATAAAATCATGGTGGTTTATTCACTATTGTTTTAGCTGAAACATCATGGAAGATTTAATATTTTCCGTTTTCGTTTTGTAGTTGGGATAAAAAAACTGTAGAAATCCCTGCAACTCGAATTATTATTTGGGATTTTTTTTAAGGAAAAATAGGGAGAGGCCTCATAAATTGAACAACAAATGCTCACTAAGCGATGTTTCAGATAACTTCATGAAAAATTTCATACACCTATTTCCGTTTTAAGGCAAAATAGTAGAAATAAAAAAGATATTTTTGTTTTGCCCCGAAAAGCTAAAATACGGGAAAATACCTATTGTTTCACGCACTTCCCATTCATCATATTATTAACCAATGCATAGTCAACATGAGAAAATGAAATTATGGCCTCCTTGTACATAAATAAAATGTGAATGACTTTGCAATGCTTCTTACATGATATATCCTGGTGTCCGTGGAAATTTCGAGTTATTGGCAACACCGCATTTGTATAATATGCTTCTCCATGAATCGATTTTAATATGGGCAAAATATATCAACCGTGCAAATTTGGAATTTGTAGGAGAAACATATATATGAAGAGGTGGAACGCACGATCTTTAATCGGCTTGAAAAATTCTGTGAATTGAAAGTCTACATAGTGAGTGGATTTTCATAAAATCACTGCATCATTTCAAACTTGTTAATTTTCGATTATCAGTAACATATAACATGAAACACCTGATACGTTCCTAAGCTTCTAGTTTTTGAGATGTAAATTGTAGCTCATTGGGAAGTTAGTTTAAAAACGATTGCTCCTTATTATCATTCGAGTTATCATTATTATTACAGACAAACAGACAGACAAATAAAAATTTAACAAAACACATCGCCATCTTAGAGCCGCATCTTGAATTCATGAATTTCGAGAAAAACATCATGATGTCCGACTGCAAAAACCCCCACACGAATTTTCAATGGAATCGGGCTATAATCACAAAACTCGTTGCCGTCTTGGAGCCGCCATCTTGAATAGGTAGATTTTGACAAAAAAAAATCGTGATCTCTGTCCCCGAAAACCCCCACATACCAATTTTGCATAACATCGAACCATAAACACAAAACTCGTCCGCCATATTGGAGTTTTTCTAGATGCATTGTCATCGGAATTATGAACACCTGCCAAATTTCACGTTAATCGGACAACTAGAAGTGGGTCAAAATTCATTTGTAAGATTTGTACTAAACATACATACAGTGCTCGTCTAAAGTTCGTTCCCCCCCCTGGTTGGTTGGTTGGTTGGTTGGAAGCTGACGAGCCAGAGACAGGGTTGGCACTTAGCTTCCCTTGACACTGCGACCAGCTGGGGTCTATTGTATCACTCTGTCGTCAGTGGTTCCTCATTCAAACAGGTTTGTGCCTTTAATTAGGTTTAGAAGCCTGTTGATAAGGTTCTTCGGATTCATGCCTGTTTCCGGGCTGATATCTCCGAAGGTTCTGTGTCGCCTACTACTTAGGGCGTCACAGTCGAAGATTGAAAGACAAGAGTTAGACCGGGCCTCCTCTTGTCTCTTGATGACAACCATTCTTCAGTATCTATCCCCATGTCCTGGGTTTTGATGAGCTGAAGAATCTTTTAGTTTCCATTTTACCAAATGGCTTTGGAATCCACTCTGTTTCGGGAGTTTCTCAGTAGGTGTTCGACCATCTGCTGATCCCTCCTCGGTTGGGTTTTCGGTTTCTGGTGCTGAGTGTGATTCAACTGGAATCTCCTCGACTTCCATACCCGCTATCGGTGTTGGGTCTTCTTCAACTGGAAGTTCCCCAGGGTTGTTTGTGTAGGGGAAAGGGTCGTCCACACCTGCGGTGCCCCCTGCGGTGCCCCCTGCGGTGCCCCCTGCGCAGGTGTAAGGCAGATTACTCTGGGAGGTCGCCATGTATCCCAGAGGCTCCGTTTTTTTTATACCTGACTGGCTCAGGTATCATCCATCCCTCGGCACGGGTCGCTTGACGCCTTGGATTAAGCCATGTTGTGGTGGCATTTGGTTTGAGATTGACTTAGAGATCCGCAGGTTTTGACCATTTCTGGTCATTCCCACTGGATTTTCCTTGTCAACCCCGTTATCCAGCGATACCACTTGGAGGTAGCCACCTAAGTTTCCGCAACCCATCTTCATCTCTCGTAGGAGGTGAACATGTGTTGACGCAAACTACTCGCCCCCCCCTACTAATTTTTGAACCATCTGGTATATCGCAACGAAATTTGGACGGCTCAAATATGAGATAAAAAACTACTACACAGCTAAAAGTTTTGAAATGGCGGCTGAGCGCCATCTTCAATAATTTTTTTAAATAGAACACCCCGTATATTATTTTATTTTGAAAATCTGCTCATAATTCTCAACAGTTTTCTCTAATACACTTTACTCTAAATTAATTGTTTTCGAAATATTAACGTTTGAAAAGTGACATTTGATTTCATTTTGGTCACTTCCGGTAAAACATTTTGCTAACTAAACGTTATTAATTTGTAGTTAAATCTCTTTATGAATTCGACTAATAAGAGGCGTAAAGAGAGTTTATTAAGGATAAACAGTACCGCTTACCGAAAAATCGCGAAGCCAACGAATGTGTTATGTAAATTCACAATCAAAACAAATTAGTTAGCTAAAAAATTATAATTTATTTTTGAATAACACTTTTATTTAACCCCAACAATTATTTCATCAAGTGTTCAATGTGGCCCCCTCCTAAATCTTGACAATAAAGTGCCCTATTATAAATAGCTTCTCTCACGTTGATGAAAGTCTGTTCATCTATTTCTTCACATGTATCTATTATTCTGCGTTCCAACTCTTCTATTGTTTGGCATTCAGTGGCGTAGATTTTTGACTTCAAATACCCCCAAAGGAAAAAATCTAGATGTGTAACATCCGGAGATCTTGGTGGCCTTTCTGTACTTCCCCTGCGACCTATCCATCGCCCAGGAAAGTTTGTATCGAGGAACTCTCTAGCCATACGATCGAAATGGGGAGGTGCCCCATCCTGCTGAAATATGATTTCACGATTTTCAAACTCTTCCTGATTGTTTAATACAATTTGTATTATTCGAGGTTCAATTTCAGTTTCTAAAAAATGTCTGTAAAGAACTCCTGATGAAAATCGGTCCAACAACGCGACTGCCCAAAATCGCCGCCCAAACATTAACCTTTTTAGGAAACTGGGTATGTACCTCTCTCTACAAATATGCGGATTAGTATCGCTCCAGTATCGTACATTCTGTTTGTTGTTTTTTCCATTAAGAAAAAACGTGCATTCGTCTGCGAAACACAGGTTTTAGGAAGCCCCGTTCTCCTTCAATTGTTCTTGTTAACCACTTACAAAATTCAACCCTCGGGTCTGGATCATCCTCCGTGAGAACATACAGGATTTTCATTTTATAGGGATGAAACTTTTCTTTTTGTAGGACACTTTGGACACTTTTTGAACTTGCTCCACAGGATTCAGCAACTGCAGTCGTCGATTGAGTCGGGTTGATTACCATTTCAGCAACAATTTCTACCTTTTTTTCTTCTGAAAGAGGCGGTCTTCCTGATCTTGGAGCATCTTTCAGCGTACCAGTTACTTGGAGCTTATTTAAAAGTTTGCGCAAATATGACCTCGAAATAGGATTCTCGGGAAATCTATCATTAAACATACGGACTGCTAGATGATAATTTCTTCCAGCTTCTCCAAATATCAAAACTGCTTCAAATTTATCGTCTAAACTACGAGCCATGATCACAGTTAGCAGTTCAGTTTGTCAGTAAACAAGATGTCACCGCGACAACGATTTTTTTCAATGCAAACTTGTTTGAAAGCAACATTAGTGTTTTTGGTTGGGTTTGAAATGACCAAAATGTCACTTTTCAAACGTTAATATTTCGAAAACAATTGAATTTAGGAGTAAAGTGTATTAGAGAAAACTGTTGAGAATTATGAGCAGATTTTGAAAATGGAATAATATACGGGGTGTTCTATTTAAAAAAAATATTGAAGATGGCGCTCAGCCGCCATTTTAATACTTTTAGCTGTGATTTTTTCATGAAAAGTCGGTTTTTATCTCCTATTCAAACCCTCCAAATTTCGTTGCGATATACCAGGTGGTTCAAAAATTAGTAGGGGGGGGGGACGGACTTTAGACGAGCACTGTATATACATACATATGTTTAGTTAAAAAAAAGCTTGTAAAAATCGAGTTAATATTGAATTTAATGTATTTATTGTTTGTTTCTGATTCCAAAGATAACCTAGGAAGATAGAAAACCAATAACACAAGTCAAGAACAGGAAAGCGTCGCTCCTAAAATTCTCGATGGGGGACATTCTCTCCTTCGTTTGTAATTCGTGATATTCCGACCTCGACACTTTGTTGGTATTCGTCTAGAACGAATTTGTCGGTACCAACGAATGTTGGCATGTGTTTAGCGTCACATCATACTTATGTCGATTTATCATCTCATCTTCTCAGCATTGTACTCTTCTCGGAATCTTGGGTGGCCAGGAAATCCGATATTATTCCGTCGGAATTCATTTGTTCACTCATCAGGATCTACATTCATGATTTTAGAGCCATAAAAGCGATTTATTATCAAATGTCATTGAAATTATTTGTTGACTAGAACCTTCATCTGGCAAATGTTTTTCTGTTGTTCGCTGTAGCGCTATTACTAAATGTTGTCGTTGAAGAAGACGTTTTAGCCAGTAAAGTCAACATTATCTTACCCGGCATACTGATGTTTGTGAAAGCTTCTGAAGTTCCGAAATATTTTTCACGATCCGACGATATGCACGTCCACGTTTGACGTGAACCTAATTGACCTCGTATCATAACATGAAGGAGATAAATTCACTACTCGGTATATGCATGAATATGGAGATCGATGTACAAAAATTCATTTGATAATAACAATGCCCAAATACCTCGCCAAATACAGATTATTTTACAAGCTTTATTTAACTTCACTGTATGTATGTACCTTTGTACCTATGTATGTTTATTTCAAACCTTGCAAGTGAATTTTGACTCACTTCTAGTTGTCCGATTAACCTGAAATTTGGCATGTGGTCATAATTCCGGTGACAATGCATTATGAAATTTTTGCTAGAGAAAAAACAAAATGGCGGCTCCAATATGGCGGACGAGTTTTGTGATTATAGCCCGACTCCATTCAAAATTGGTGTGTGTGGTTATTTTGGGTTGGACATCATGATGTTTTTGTTTTTTGTCGCGATCTTGAATTTATGAATTCTGACAAAAAATTCGTAATCTCTTCCCCCGAAAACCCCCACATACCAATTTTGAATAGAATCGAACCATAATCACAAAACTCTTCCGCCATTTTGTTTTTTCTCTAACAAAAAGATTCCATAATACATTGTCACTGGACTTATGAACACCTGCCAAATTTCAAGGTAATCGGACGACTGGAAGTGGGTCAAAATGCACTTGCAAGATTTGAACTAAACATACATAGAGAGAGAGGTTTATTAACTACGTCCATATATATATATATAAATACATTTGTAGCAGGTCCTTAAGGAAGAAAAAAAATGTTATAAGTTACAAGTTGAAAGAGTAAGACTAAATTTCCTACGGTGATACATCACATTACAACACAGGAATAAAATAAGGTTAACTCAGAACTCAGTCATTGTACACAATACAGAAAGGGGTATAAAAGTTGAATTGACAAACACATTAAAAGCCTAGATCATCCAGTTTAAAATTATAGTTCAAAAAGTCCTTTACGGAGTAAAAACAGTTCATCAGTAGACAAGATTTCACTGATCTCTTAAAATTGTAAAAGTTCATATTTCTTATTTCCAAAGGTAATTTATTATATAGGTTTATATTCAACAAAGATTTTCGAGATCAAACCGTAACTTTTCAATAGCGGAAAGGCTGATTTTTCTCTTACAAATAATTCTTTCCACAAGTTCTACATCGGAATTATAATACATCACTTGGCCCAGGTGATCTGATAAGCAGGGGACCAGTCAGTACCTGAGTATCAAAATGATCAACTTCCAAATTGGTGATTATGTTATCAATGCAAGTGGAGCTAATAGTCTAGTCAACAAGTGCTTTTTGGACCAACTTTTTTCAGCAGTCTCCGAAAATTATGATCGAGGTGTCATTCGATTCGGAATGACATCTAGATGCTTTTTGAAAAAAATGAAGTTCCGCTTGCAAAAATTGTAAAAGTTATTAACAATTAACTAAAAAAAAGGGGGCTTTGGTTTTTTGCAAATATCTCAAAAACTAATAAAGATTTTTCAAATCTGAAAAAAGATTCAAAAAGAGGAGGAAATTTCCTAACACCTTCCGACACATTTTCTTCCTCGTACACGTTTTATTGAGGAACTCTCTCGGGTGGTAAATGATACGTCATCTTTGCATGTGGCAAACGTTAGAACAGACAATCGTGAAAGTATTAATGTACGTTATTATACAGTGATGTAAATATGTAACGGATAAATCCATTTTCTTCGTAATTTACAATTTATAAGTAAAATCCTGAAACACGTCCATTTTACAAGCTTTTATTTAACTTCATATTTGTATGTATGAACATTGGTTGAGTGATGATACCATCAAATCCATTAATTTACCGGGATACTACTTAGCTAGTCATTTTTGTAGACGCATTCGTGCACATGGCAGTGGATATTAAAATGTGAAAGGTAAAAATGTTGAGTAATGAACAATAATTGATAAGATACTTGAATGAGGTAGTCATTTTTTTAATAGTTGATAAGATTTTTAAGCATTAAAGCAAAAAAAAATATTTCTCCCTAAGTATTTTTCATCAACAATTGCTATAAATTTAATAAATAAATAAGTAACAACTAAACTTTTCAGCTGAATTTGTTCTTTATCTAATGGAGAATAAATAAGTCTAAGTATTTTCATCGTATCTCGATTAGTTTATAAATTATAATAATTTTAAGGATGAAAAACCAGGTAAGAATGACGAAGTTACAGAGAACTTATATTTAAAAATAAAAATAAAATAAAAAAATAAATAAAAAATCATGTCTGTTTTTGTGACAGAAAGTAGAATAGAAAAAAAAATAAGGTAAAAATTTATTTGTTTATAACAAATTGTTTATTGCATAAACAATGAAAAATTAAATAAATGAATTTTTTTTTATATCAAAAAGAAAAACAAATGATTTTTAAAGAAAAAATGGTTCCTTAATATTAATTAGAAGTTGGAGAAAATAATTGTTAATTAACAAATGCGTTTTTAAGCAATAAAAATTTTTTTTATGGAACAATTTTTTTAAAAATCATTATTTGTATCAAAGATTGAAATTCCATAAAAAAAATCAATTATCTTATAAACAACGCATTTGTTTATAACAATTTTTAAACAATTAGAGATAAAAAATTTAAAATTATTTCTATGCAGTTTCTGATAACATAAAAACGGATCGTTAATAATATTTGAAAAAAAACATTTTTTTCAATGATTAATTTAAGTAAGTATTTAATTTTGCAACAACGAAAATTATTAATAAAAAACTGAAAAATGATTTTTTTTTAATTTTTCCAACGGGGTTCTATTCTGAAGCCTTTCAAGAATTGCTCCAAGAGAGAAAAAAAATCTTAAATTTATAGTTTAACAATTATCACACTTGCAATGTTCATGTTCAAGCAGAAAAAAATTATTAATTAACTATTGAATAACTAATTGAAAAATTGCGATAAATTTTTTTTTCAAGCGGATTATTGTTCATTCATCTGTTCAGTTAGTGTCTGAATTTTTTCAATTTTTTATTTTCATATTTAGTATGCTTGAACAATTTTTATTGTTAAAGTGTCCAAAGTGGGCGCGGCTTGCCCAAGCCAGAGTACCCGTTTTCGGCCGTATTTTCATCCCTCTGGGAAAATTATAAATATTGATCCTACAATTCCGGGAATCGAGAAATTTCCTCCTCTTTTTGAGTCTATTTTCAGATTTGAAAAATCTTTATTAGTTTTTGAGATATTTGCAAAAAACCAAAGCCCCTTTTTTTTTAGTTAATTGTTAATAACTTCTACAATTTTTGCAAGCGGAACTTCATTTTTTTCAAAAATCATCTAGATGTCATTCCGAATCGAATGACACCTCGATCATAATTATCGGAGACTGTTGAAAAAAGTTGGTCCAAAAAGCACTTGTTGACTAGACTAGAATGTGATGAGTAGATCAAACGAAGTAAGTTTGTTAAAGTTGTTAAATTGGCTGAAGGGGCGATGAAATTCACATTAAAATCACCGGCTATGATCAGTTTTCTATTGTTTTTCAACACGTTATCGAGAAAGAAGCCAAACAAGCTCAGGAAACTCTCGAGGTTGCCAGAGCATGATATGTAAAGGGAGACAATTGTTACACCTAAAATTTAAATTCCACAAATGTCAAGGTCCATTTCACAGGAGAATTAACTGAAATGTAGTGGTTTTGAAGAAATCGAGTTGCTAACAAAAATTGCTACACCGCCATGTGCACGAATGCGTCTGAAAAAATGACTAGCTAAGTATAGTCCATCCAATATCAATTGCAGAAGCTGTTTCTATAGGGAGCAAATAAAAACTCACTTCGCCAACACGAGCGTATATGCGAAGAAACGGAACGAAAAATAATGTGTACTACTCGTAAACATTCTCCGTCGGCGAAGGGAAGATCAAAAGAGCCGATAGTCAACGTGGACTTGAGTGACGGCTGTCTGTTCTACAACCGATTCGTCTGGGCCAATCAAGTCGGACATCAATGCTTGCAGGTGTGTCTATACGATGGGAGGTCATAAATCACGCGTTATATTTGTGTTTTAATAGCTCTGAAAGATTAAAAACCAGTAGCGTCTGTGGTCTTGGTGTGTGCCGATCGAAATACGTTTTAGGATATAATAATAACCTACATCAAACAATGAAAGAAATTATTTTTCTTTCTCAATGTATTTGTATAACTTAAAGCTTGTCTTCAATTTTTTTTCATTTTTCCTTATTTATGAAGTATTTTTAAAATCTAAAAATATCTAAATAAAATTAGTTATCTCCGCCACTGCTGCTCACAGGATTTCGCCGCAAGACTTTTTTATGCTTCTGCAATTGATATTGGGAAAACTATAGTATCCCGGTAAATTAATGGATTTGACGGTATCATCACTCAACCAATGTTCATACATATAAATATGAAGTTAAATAAAAGCTTGTGAAATGATAAATTTAAGATTTTTTTCTCTCTTGGAGCAATTCTTGAAAGGCTTCAGAATAGAACCCCGTTGGAAAAATTAAAAAAAATCATTTTTCAGTTTTTTATTAATAATTTTCGTTGTTGCAAAATTAAATACTTTTAAATTAATCATTGAAAAAAATGTTTTTTTTCAAATATTATTAACGATCCGTTTTTATGTTATCAGAAACTGCATAGAAATAATTTTTAAATTTTTTTATCTCTAATTGTTTAAAAAATTGTTATAAACAAATAAATTTTTACCTTATTTTTTTTTCTATTCTACTTTCTGTCACAAAAACAGACATGATTTTTTATTTTATTTTTTATTTTTTTTTTTATTTTTAAATATAAGTTCTCTGTAACTTCGTCATTCTTACCTGGTTTTTCATCCTTAAAATTTTATAATTTATAAATAATCAATAATGAAAATACTAACTTATTTATTCTCCATTAGATAAAGAACAAATTCAGCTGAAAAGTTTAGTTGTTACTTATTTATTTATTAAATTTATAGCAATTGTTGATGAAAAATACTTAGGGAGAAATATTTTTTTTTGCTTTAATGCTTAAAAATCTTATCAACTATTAAAAAAATGACTACCTCATTCAAGTATCTTATCAATTATTGTTCATTACTCAACATTTTTACCTTTCACATTTTAATATCCACTGCCATGTGCACGAATGCGTCTACAAAAATGACTAGCTAAGTAGTATCCCGGTAAATTAATGGATTTGATGGTATCATCACTCAACCAATGTTCATACATACAAATATGAAGTTAAATAAAAGCTTGTAAAATGGACGTGTTTCAGGATTTTACTTATAAATTGTAAATTACGAAGAAAATGGATTTATCCGTTACATATTTACATCACTGTATAATAACGTGCATTAATTCTTTCACGATTGTCTATTCTAACGTTTGCCACATGCAAAGATGACGTATCATTTACCACCCGAGAGAGTTCCTCAATAAAACGTGTACGAGGAAGAAAAGGTGTCGGAACTCGTTTGTAATCCGACACTTCAGCGGGTTTATGCGATGCTGGTCTAATAAAAATTTCGAGGAGCACATGGTGATCATAACACGTCTTTTCTAAGTAGGTCTTGTGGATTTATTTTATTGCCGAATCGTTAATTTGAATGAGGGCCGGTACCCTAGTTTCACTACAGTATTTATTGCTTCCTACCTAGGCATTCTCTTCTGATAGATGATTTTTGTGTTTGTAAGACAATTATTTTTCTCTCATATTTGACTAGAAACAAAAGACCTGTAAAATTGGTTTCATCCTTGAATACAGGGTGTAGTGTAAACTAACAACAACATACAATGACAAATCATTTCTTTTGCTGTTTTATTTTACACGATGTTGCGATTTTGCCAGCCTTACCGCGGTCATAGCTGTGTTTTCCTGACAAATCACGAAACATAAAGAAATGGAGTTTACCGATAGAATATATGCGGCTGCATTTTAAAGCCAGCGATTAACCATTAATGAATAATGTAATTCTGAAAAAAGTAATTGTAGATATCTTCAAGCCAATTTGGAGCCCAGTATCGCGATATATTTTAAATATTTGTCAGTTTATGAAAATAAATAATAAAAAATAAAACCTTTTTAAAGACAAGATTTTATTCTAATGCGGAATAACCTACGTCGCACTTTTCAGCGCATTTGAATAAAAGCTTATCTTTAAAAGGTTTCTTTTTATTAATTATTTTATTTTGTGCTTTTTAGTATGTACGCCTTAATCTATGCATTTTTGTTATTGCATCTTAATTATGAGTCTGTTTTCCTGTAAGTTCTGAGCTATCTAGTTCTTCAGTGAGGAGACCATCTAAAGATGAACTCGTCCGCCATCTTGGAACCGCCATCTTAAATTCATGAATTTTGACAATAAATTCATAATCTCCGACCCCGAAAACCTCCACATACCAATTTTGAATAGAATCGGACCATAATCACAGAGATCGTCCGCCATCTTGGAGCCGCCATCTTAAATTTATGAATTTTGACAATAAATTCATAATCTCCGACCCCGAAAACCTCCACATACCAATTTTGAATAGAATCGGACCATAATCACAGAATCGTCCGCCATCTTGGAGCCGCCATCTTGAATTTATGAATTTTGAAAAAAATTCATAATCTCCGACCTTGAAAACCCCCACATACCAAATTTGAATAGAATCGGACCATTATCACAGAGATCGTCGGCCATCTTGGAGCCGCCATTTTGTTTTTTCCTCTAACAAAAATTCCATAGTGCATTGTCACGGGATCTATGAACACCTGCCAAATTTCATGTTAATCGGGTAACTAGAAGTGGGTCAAATTTAACTTGCAAGAGTTGATTACAGACAGACACTGGGACAAGTGAAACTAAATAAAAGCTTGTAAAAATAATTTATTTTCCTCATATATTAGATATTTCCCACTCACAGTCTCTGACACTTGATGTCATATGACCCGTTTTCCTGACTCGTGATTGGCGACTCCCGAATCCAACCAGAATTGGAATTTAGTGAATGAAAACGGAATCCCAGCGTTTTCAAGGATTTCACTTCGATTTTACTACATCATTCATAAATGCGACGAGTGATTTCTGTTGTCTTCTACTCTTTGTCAAAACGCCCGGATGGAAAGTTCAAAATACGATTCTGTGTTTGGTAGTAAGAACAAACTTCAGCAAAAGACAAAGACGAGAATGTTCAAATTACTTTTCATACACATCGCATACTGTTTTCAGACTTGGTGACGGATATTATTTGTGGACAGATTTTTTCGCAATGAAACAAAATGAACGACGGCGATTTGATTATCTCGTTACAATAAACAAAACAAATAACGAAGAGTGGCAATCGCAGAATTGTTCCGACAAAGAGCAACTAATCCCTACAGGATGCTCCAAATGGTCTCGAGCGAATGGACAATTTGATGTATTTATTATCGATAAAGAGCGGAAATAGATTGATTTACAAAAAAATCTGAGTGAACAATATTAAGCTGACAGTTTGTTATACGTAACAATTTAATTGTGAGCTTATTTCAATTTAGTTGGAAATTCTCGTTACGTCGATAAATATTAATTAATAAATTTGAATATTAAGCGAATGAAAGTGACGCTATTGATCAAACAAGTCCACAAGAGTACGGAAAATGCTATAAATGCGTGGTAACGTGCTATAAATATAATGGCATGTCTTGATCAGATAATAAAAAAATGGCAGAGTTGGAGTTTGATTGAAAGATATATTCGTTAAAGTAATGTTCATATATCTATCTATACTGGTCTCATAAAGAATATTCCCTCTAATTTTATTGTATGAATGAAATTATCATACGGAAGGTATTGTAGAAAATATTTAAGGCAATTAATTATCACCAATCAAATCCTAAATGATAAAAATTCCAAGAATAATCGTATGTGACTTCATTTTTATTTAGTTTCACCTGTTCCTATGTCTGTCTGTGGGTTTGTAATCAAATCTTACAAGTTAAATTTGACCCACTCCTAGTTGTCCGATTAACGTGAAATTTGGCAGGTGTTCATAATTCCGGTGACAATGCATTATGAAATTTTTGCTAGAGGAAAAACAAAATGGCAGCTCTATGATCTCGACGTTTTTTGTTATGGCCCGATTCAAAGTTGGTATGTGGGGGTTTTCGGGGAGATAGTTCACGAATTATTGTCAAAATTCAAGATGGCGGCTCCAATATGGCGACGAGTTTTGTGGTTATAGCCCGATTCCAATAAAAATTGGTATGTGGGGGTTTTGGGGGTCGGAGATTTTGCCAAAATCATGAACTCAATATGGCGGCCCCAAGATGGCGATGAGGGTTTTTTGGGGTCGGACACCATGATGTTTTTGCCAAAATTTATGAATTCAAGCAGGGTTGAAACGATTTAAATCAATTGAGGTGTACATGATTTAAATCGCGATTTAAATCACATAATTTTTTCAATTTAAATCTTGATAAAAATAAAAATGTCTATAAAATGTATCCAGATAAGGTCTTTAAATTTAAAGCAGAAATCACGCTCGCACTGCTTATTTTAGACGGCCAATTATCAAATAATGCGAGTAACCCGGTCGAATTAATCAGTGTGAAAGCAGCCACGAGTTCCAGCCACGAATTTGCGGTGCTTATGTGGATGTGGGTCCGTCCGCCAGTGGTCGTCTACTGATGGTCAGAATTCGTGGCCAGCCATGAAATAAATTATATCGTTTCTGTTGAGAATGCGAGAATGTTTTTTGTAATAAATGTATGCTACGCGGAATCCTTGACAAGATGTATATGTCACCCGATTTTGTCAGGCTAAAATTAACCCTCCACTACCCCTATCATGAATTTCTATGAAATTATTCAATTTCCATAAAAAACGCGTGGATCAGGATTTTTTTTTCATAAATATATGCTACCAAGAATGCTTAACAAGATGTATATGTCACTCGATTTTGTCGGGCAAAAATTAACCCTCCACTACCCCTATCAAGAATTTCTTTGGAATAATTCTATTTCCATAAAAAACGCGTGGATGGGTATTTTTTTTCATAAAAATGGGGATTTTTTTCCATAAATATATACTACCAAGAATGCTTAACAAGATGTATATGTCACTCGATCTTGTCAGGCAAAAATTAACCCTCCACTACCCCTATCATGAATTTCTTTGGAATAATTATATTTCCATAAAAAAACGCGTGGATCGGGATTTTTCTCATAAATATATGCTACTAAGAATGCTTAACAAGATGTATATGTCACTCGATTTTGTCGGGCAAAAATTAACCCTCCACTACCCCTATCATGAATTTCTTTGGAATAATTCTATTTCCATAGAAAAACGCGTGGATCGGGATTTTTTTTCATAAATACATGCTACTAAGAATGCTTAACAAGATGTATATGTCACTCGATTTTGTCGGGCAAATTAACCCTCCACACCCCTATCATGAATTTCTTTGGAATAATTCTATTTCCATAAAAAACGCGTGGATGGGTATTTTTTTTCATGAAAATGGGGATTTTTTTCCATAAATATATGCTACCAAGAATGCTTAACAAGATGTATATGTCACTCGATTTTGTCGGGCTGAAATTAACCCTCCACTACCCCTATCATGAATTTCTTTGGAATAATTCTATTTCCATAAAAAAACGCGTGGATCGAGATTCTTTTTCATAAATATATACTACCAAGAATGCTTAACAAGATGTATGTCACTCGATCTTGTCAGGCAAAAATTAACCCTCCACTACCCCTATCATGAATTTCTTTGGAATAATTCTATTTCCATAAAAAAACGCGTGGATCGGGATTTTTTTTTATAAATACATGCTACTAAGAATGCTTAACAAGATGTATATGTCACTCGATTTTGTCGGGCAAAAATAGAATTATTCCAAAGAAATTCTTGATAGGGGTAGTGGAGGGTTAATTTTTGACATATACATCTTGTTAAGCATTCTTGGTAGCATATATTTATGAAAAAAAATCCCCATCCTTATGAAAAAAATACCCATCCACGCGTTTTTTTATGGAAATAGAATAATTTCAAAGAAATTCGTGATAGGGGTAGTAGAGGGTTAATTTTTGCCCGAAAAAATCGAGTGACATATACATCTTGTTGAGCATTCTTGGCAGCATATATTTATGAAAAAAATCCCCATCCACGCGTTTTTTATGGAAATAGAATAATATCAAAGAAATTCGTGATAGGGTGGTAGAGGGTTAATTTTTGCCCGACAAAATCGAGTGACATATACATCTTGTTAAGCATTCTTGGTAGCATATATTTATGAAAAAAAAATCCTGATCCGCGCGTTTTTTATGGAAATTGAATAATTTCATAGAAATTCATGATAGGGGTAGTGGAGGGTTAATTTTAGCCTGACAAAATCGGGTGACATATACATCTTGTCAAGGATTCCGCGTAGCATACATTTATTACAAAAAACATTCTCGCATTCTCAACAGAAACGATATAATTTATTTCATGGCTGGCCACGAATTCTGACCATCAGTAGACGACCACTGGCGGACGGACCCACATCCACATAAGCACCCCAAATTCGTGGCTGGAACTCGTGGCTGCTTTCACACTGATGTCGAATTAGTATTTTAGATTTACAAAAATTGGAAGCAGCAATTTTCCTTCGGAATTCGTTGGGGTCACTGGTAGTCTAATTTCAAAAAGTAGGGCTACCAAAGTTGTTGTTGCATCCGCCATCTTGATTTAAAGGGTTATTTTTTGTATCTTGAATAACTCATTTATTTTCAATTTTACACGGAAAATCGTAGGATCGATATTTTTCGTTTTATACCTGAGACGAGTTGGGGGTGAACTTAAGTATTCTATTATCGCGTATATTATTGATGTTGTACCATTATTTTTTCTGTTTGTTTTTTTGTTGCTGATTGTCGTTATAAATTTGATGTGTTAAAAATGTTATTTGCTACAATTATGATTCCGATTTTTTCTAAAGTTTATATTTTTGGGACGCACGTTCACGGTAAAGGAAAAGAGGGGTGTAAATAATCAGTTTATCGAACAGTATATTTTTTACAATTGAAAAAATGAAATTTATTTTCTTTTCAGTACACTTTTAAGTCTTTCAAAATTTCAATTACGTCTGTTTGGAACGTTTAGCCGATGGCTCGGCCAAGTTTTCGTCGTTCGATTGTCGACGAATTCGTCCGGAAGCTCAGGAGGGTCGGGGGTGACTTGTTCTGAGCGGTTTTCGTCACTACCAAGGTCATCTTCATCCAGCAGCTCTCGAATTGAGACAACGTTTTCGCACGTTTCTCCGTTGCAGTTGTGGCATAAGACGGAACATTTGAGTCCGGATTTGCGACAACCACACATTTTTCCGCACGTCGTTTTGCATTTACATGATATCGTCTTCAGCAAAAATGCTGGTGCTGGATCGGCCGTTGTAGCGACAGGTTCGAGTCCACGATTAGTTTATCTCCACCCCCATTCCGTAGCGTTGACTTCATACTCCATCCACATTTGCACCTGCAGGTACGTCCTGTAGATATGTTGTTCTGCTGCTGCCGAGGTAGGTGGAAGCGTCGCAAAATTGAATTTGTTCCTCGTAAGTGATTTTGTGAAGTTCTTGAATCTCAGGTGGTCGAGTGTTTGTACATTTTCATCGCCTCCAAACAATGCGATTAGGAAACATTCTCCAGCTTGAGCCAAGCAATGTTTGTGAATGTTTGCCTCGCGAAACAAGCTCAGAGCTTGGTTCAAATTCTTGTTTTTCTTGAGAGTCTCGATGAATTTCAATTGTCCTACGTTGAATATTGAAGACGTAGTATCGCACCCGCTTTTTTTTTTTATGTTCTGGTTCCCACGAAAAGGGATATCCTGTAATGTTCAGAGAACATCGTGGGAACCTAGGGAAAGAAGGTAGGAGTTGGTGTTCTTCTTAAATTTCTGAAGGTTGTATGCCTCGGGGAACACCTCCCTAGGCAATGAGTTCCAAAGCCTCGCTGTTCGTTGGATGAACGAGTCTTTGGAAAGTGATGTTCTGCAGGTTTCCAAAGTGACCACGAAGGGGTGTGATGACTGAACTTGACGGGTTAATCTCGAAGACAGGAACGATTGTTGATATTTCAGAAGAGCATCGCCCATGAAAATATCTATAAAATAGAGACAAATCGCCAACTTTTCTACGGTGTTCCAGACAAGTGAGCGAGTTTGTAAGCGAGGCATCACCGACGAGACGAATTGCCCTTTTTTGGACAGAATCCAATAGCCTCAGGATATGTTTAGGTGCCGCACTCCAAATATGGGAACAGTATTCCAGGACAGGTCGGATCTGTGCCTTATAGATCATAAGCAGCTGACTGGGGGTGAAATAGCTCTTGGCACGAAACAGAAAACCAAGTTTTTGGGATGCACTTTTGGCAATGGACCTACGTGATTTTCCCAGGAAAGGTTATTGCTGATAGTAATACCAAGCATCGATATGGATGGCTTCAGTGGTATGGTTAGTCCTGACAAAGTTATGTTAGGCATAGTGAGATCGGCTTTTCTAGAGAAAAGACATGCTTGTGTTTTGTTTGCATTGAATTCTACAGTTATTAGATCCCCATTCGAGAATTGTTGCCAAGTCCATATTTATATTATTAACATTTCTTCCTCGTTCATTTCTGGTTTCACGGGCTGATATAGGGCCCTGGAAGAGAAAGCGGTATGGAGGGTACTATCATCGGCAAAGCTGTGTACTGGACATGAAGTTGCTTTCAACAGGTCGTTGATGTGAAGTAGAAATAGTGTTGGTGCGAGAATGGATCCTTGCGGAACACCAGCATTTATGAGTAGAGTGTCAGATGAAACTCCATCGACCACTACATGGAGAGACCTGTTTGAGAGAAAACTAGCAAGCAGAGAACACAGCTGAGGGGGCAAGCCATAAGACGGAAGCTTGGCGAGGAGTCCCTGGTGCCAAACTCGATCGAACGCCTTGGAGATATCTAATGCCACAGCTAAAGTTTCTCCATGCTTTTCAATAGATAGCTGCCATATATGTGAGACGTAAGCGAGCAGGTCACCAGTTGATCTCTGATGGCGGAAGCCATATTGCCTATCGTTGACAATTCCTGAGTCTTCCAGATATTTCATGAGCTCGATGTTGATGGCTTTTTCCATGACCTTTGAAATAATAGATAGCAGTGCGATAGGTCTGTAGTTGCTAGGTAGGGCCTTTTGCCTTTTTAGGACTGGCTGTACTTTGCAATTTTCCAATTGGACGGAAATACCCCAAATTGTAAGAGTGGTTGAACAACTTGCAAAGAACAGGTGTTAGTTCGGGGCACATTTCTTGAGAACAATCGGCGGGATTCCGTCAGATCCACAGGCTTTGTTGGTGTTGAGACCCAGCAAAATCTTCTGATAGTACGTTGGCGAAAGGTGATCTCGGGCATGTGACTGTCAATAGGTGTAATGTTCGGGGTTGTTTTCCGATGAATCCAGAGTGGAATTTCCAGCAAATAGGTGCGCAAAGATATTGGCTTTTTCCTGGGCAGTCGTTGCTAGTGTTCCATCTTCTTTGGTTGGGGGAGGAAATGAGCTGGAAGTGAAATTTCTTCCCACAGCTTTCAGAAAGACCAAAATGAACGGGATCCGTTAGGACATTCAGCAAGTTTTGATCTTATTTTGGCTTTGTGGGCATCTTTTGAGATTTCTATTGTCTCTTTACATATGCCTCTAGCCTCGACATATGCTGCTCTGGTCTCAGGGCCCGGATTTTTAGCCATCGATGGTATGCTGCCTGTTTGGAAGCCACAGCTCTAGAGCAGTTTCTGTTAAACCAGGTCTTATCGGATGATGTTCTTCTTCGGTATTCGGTATGTAAGTTTGCATCCCCAACATGATGATTTCAGAAATTGTCTCAGCACATGGTGTTGGATCTACTGAAGAGAAACAAACTCTCTTCCATGGAAACGCTGAGAAAAACATACGAAGACCTTCCCAGTCGGCCGAATTGTAATGCCACATGAGACGGGGTGGTATTGTGCAGCTCGATGGTAAATGGAAAGAGCATGTTGTGGAGATGAGGGTGTGGTCAGAGTTTCCAAGTGGGGCACAAACTTCTATTCTATACGGGTCAGGATTGGTGGTGAGGAAAAGATCTAGTGTATTGGCAGACTGGTTGTTGACATCAGGGATGCGGGTTGGTAGCTCGACCAGTTGTTCTAGGCCATGAGTGATGGCGAAGGCCTCGGCTTGACGACCTGCATCATCTGTTTTGTTAGAGAATTTGAGCCAGGCAGCGTTATGTACATTAAAATCTCCCATGATTATGGTTTCAGCTGTTGGATGGTTCTCCTGAATGTAGTCCAGTTTGAGTGATAAAAACTCAAAGAGGTCGTTATATGAAGGTTCATTAGGTGATAGATAAAGGCAGCAGAGGAACTTAGTCAGTTTGGTATCAGATAGCTTGAACCACATCACATCAAAGTCTTTCGGTTCCAAACTCTCTTCACGCTGGCATGAAAGGTTAGCCTTGGCGTAAAGGCAAACTCCACCTTTGAACCTGAATCGAGAATGGAGTTCGTAACCAGGACAAAGCATATGGACCTTGTTGGTGGACGAGTTTACTTGTGTTTCTGTTAGAGCCAGAATATCCGGTTTTTCCGTCTGTAGGTGATGGTGGACGTCATTGATGTTCTTGTTGAGTCCGCGGATGTTGCAAAATTAATCTTTAATGTTGAGTCCCTCGAGTACCTCTCGCCCGGAAATCGAATGGAGAGGTATTTTACTTCCGGAGTGTTTTACTTAGGAGACTTCATCATTATTACTATTGTTCATCATTATTACTATTACCTGAAAATAAAGAAGGAATTGGAGAAAAGGAAAGAGGGAGACCGGAAAGTATCGACCGAACACTGAAACATGGAATGGTCCATTTCACAGCACACAAAGTCGATATGGTGGTATTTCACCGGGCGATGAGACCATCTTCCACCTACGGTTATCCTTTTAGTCGCCTCTTACGACAGGAAAGTCGCCTCTTACGACAGGTAGTCGCCTCTTACGACAGGTAGTCGCCTCTTACGACAGGTAGTCGCCTCTTACGACAGGTAGTCGCCTCTTACGACAGGACAGGCTGAAGGCATGTAAGAACAAAATATGTTTTGCTACAGACTCTTCATATTTAAAACTTGCCGGTGAGTATAATTGTTCCGGAGTCCGTCCTCTGCCTGGTTTCTTGAAGAAAACGTTTTTCAAATGATACCCTAAGAGCGTTTTCACACACACCGGCAAAACCGGTGCCGGTCCGTGCCGGTGCCGGTACTGGTTCCGGACCGGACAACAGCGTATTTCACACAGCCCGGCATATCGGTGCCGTTATCTGTGTTAGTATACGTTGAACAGTGCAGGAATAAAGATGTGTGCTGTTACTGCTGTCAACAGACGTTATCTTCTATGGTTATTTTATCTTAGGAGAAAATTCCGAAAAAGCAAAAATAAAAGACAACACTGGGTACATCCCCTGTTGGTACTGTGAGATACTTAGAAGGTTCCTTTTACACGCTCTATGAAAAACTAAGGGAGGGTAACTTCAAATTCTTCAATTACTTCAGAATGAGTACAGATACATTTGATTTTCTGGTGGAAAGACTAGACAATAACATTAAGCATCAGGATACTCCAATGAGAGCATGTATTCCTCCGTACAAATGTACGATCAAATATAAAATACTCTGTCGCTATGGAGACAACAACGATAGGTATAGTTCTTCTAATCCCAATTGGAACGGCAATAAAATAAGAGCACTACGAGGAGTGTTCATATGCACTACCCGGCAAATGGGAAATTTATATACTACTACTAAGGCAGTTAGTATCACGAGAAGATCGATGTCCTCGCCGATGATCGTAACTTCGTCGTGATTTGAGGCTTCTTGAATTGCCGTTCCTACGATGAAAGAATCGGCGTCTGCCGGTGCCTGCTGAACAACGACACCAGAATCCTGCAAAGCTTTTTTCAAAATATCAATAAGCCTTGCCTTGTTCTTGTCGTTGCTCGAAAATTTTTCCTGCGTCGTAGAAGGAAATACGGTCGCGTTGACAATTACTTCAGGCGAACGGTGCTTGGCTGCACGTCTTCTCCGTTCCCAACCCTTCAAAACAACTGTTTGTAAATCTTCAGGGTAACCATCGAATACAACTATGACGTTCTTCTCGAAGTGTCTCTTCACGTATGACACGTAGTTATCGCATATTGTGTTGAACGTCGCGTTCGATCGAGGCCACACAACCTTGTGCAATAAAAAGCCAATTGTAGAAAATTTTATTTTAAACAACTTTGTTCAACACAATTTTTCTCGTAAAATTAACAATTAACGTGATAATACAATGATAAGATTTCATCCCCTCCCTTTCACAGGTATAAATCGAAAAATATCGATCGTACAAAAAATTTATGAGAATCAAAATTGTAGAAAATTCAATTTTAAACAACTTTGTTCATAACAATTTTTCGCGTAGAAATAAACGAGTTGTTCGGTAAACAAAAATTCACCCCCCTCTCTTCGGGTATAAATCGAAAAAAATCGATCCTATGAAAAAATTGATGAGAACCAAAATTGTAGGAAATTTAATTTTAAACAACTTTTGTGATAACTATTTTCCGTGTAAAATAAAATGAGTTATTCAAGATACAAAAAATAACCCTTTAATCCAAGATGGCGGATGCAACAACAACTTTGGTATCCCTACTTTTTGAATTTAGACTACCAGTGACCCCCCCAACGAATTCCGAAGGAAAATTGCTGCTTCCAATTTTTGTAAATCTCAAGCCTGTTCTCAGCTAATTCTACTGGGCTAGAGTTATTGTTAGGGCGGACAAATCTTTATCTAAACAGTGGAGGGTTTTCTAACTTGTTCTGACTGGAATTTGCAGGACTGAGCGTTTTTCGACATGAACTATCTTCATTAAAATTTGAAGAACGGTGGGAAAAAATCAAAAACGTGTTGAAAATAGCAACTTGTCTTATTTATAGGAAAAATCAATAAAAATAGAAAAAAAAAATTAAAAATAAAAAAAAATCTTGGTTAAAAAAAAATGTGATTTTTTGTTATAAAAAAAATCCTATGATTTTTTTCAACCCTGCAAGATGGCGGCCTCAATATGTTTTGGTATTATGGTCCGATTCCATTCAAAATTGGATTTCATGAATGACTAAAAAGAATTGAATAAAAATGATTAAAAAAAATAAGACAATATTTTATACAAATGCACTAAAAAAAAATCATCAATTGCTCGCGAATATAAAATAGGTATTCTTGCTTGGCAATATTTTGAATCTGCTACTCACAGAATAACCGAGGTCAATTAAATAAATTATTTTTTCCTTCCCAGTGCATTTGTATAAAAGCTTGTCTTATTTTTTTAAAATCATTTTTATTACCAATACTCTAACGAGAATTTCACAAAATCCTATAATACCAAAAAAAAAAAAAAATGTTGTGATTATGATGAATCATACTACCATGTGTATTTTCTCGTATCAATTACGAAGAGGTGCCTCGCTCTTTTTTACGGTAAAAAACACGTTGTCCTTTTTAACCGACAAAATCAAAAGGAGGAGGTATATTTTTTTATGTATGACCACGCATAACTTTTTACTGAGACATCCGATTCCGATAGATCTTTTTTCAGTGGATAGGGTGTACTTCGAAGTTGGTCCCATTTGAATATAAAGGATGAAATCCACCCCTAAGGGTAGCAAAATGAAGGATATTGATCACTCACCCTCTGAATTCTGGTCCGTTAACCAATTCTTTCAGGTATAACTGGGTTCTTCTATTTGGATGATTCTTTTTTTATTAGATAGAGTATACCTCATAATTGATCATATTTGGATTTCGAATGGAATGATTTACCCTTACGGGTAGAAAAATAGGGACTAATTGATTTTTCACTTGTGAACATTGGCACACACATATGTAGTTGACAATGACAGATCGCTACTGTCATTATTTTTGTTCTCCTACATCCGTCACAATCATTATATTCTATGAGAGGATGGAATGATATACAAAGTAATGAAATAAACTAACCAGAACAACAAAAATAATTTATATTACAACAAATAGTAAAAGTAGATAATCATATTATTTAACTGGTAATATTTGAAGTAAGGTGGGTAAGTATTTTAGAAGAAATCAAAAAACAAGTAGGTAGTAATTAGTAGATTTCAGGCACAAAAAATTGAAAAATAAAAACTTTTTAACAAAAAATTAAACCGACGAAATACGGAACTGAAAAGTAAAAAATAAAATAAACCTTAGTCTCAATAAGTAAGCTAAACTAATGTGAGTAACTAATTTTGAGTCAGCGCCAAACAAACAATTAACGAAGATCATTAAATTACTTCAAAAAAATTATCAGAATGCCACCGCGCAACTTGATGCCATCATTTTACGCCTTACCTAATTATAATAATAAATAATAATAAATCGACTTTATTTAACAAATGTACATGCATTTGCCCTGAAAAGGCGAAGATTAGCTAATAGCTACTCTTGAACTCTTAACCTTTTCAGTTTACAAAAAAAAAAGGTAATACAGAAATGAAAATTAATAAAATATAAAAGATAATAAAAAGAAAAAGCATTTACAATGTTAATAATATTGATATAAGTAAACAATTTAGTAAATTTTGTAATCAAGAAAGAGAGAAAAAATATGTAGCAAATGTGTAGTCTTGTTGGTTCAGCAGTTCATTTTTAGCGACTTTCTTATATCTATTCAGTGGAGTTGATAGTTCTGGTTTGAAGGAATTAAAAAGTTTTTACTGCATTATAAGTGAAACTACGTTCAAACAAAGCTGTCCGGTGGTGTGGCATGTTAAGTATATGTGAATGTCTGTATTAAGATTGTGTAAATTGTTTCTGAATACTAGTTTGTCAAGAAGGTATGGTGGACTTTTAGTATTAAATATCTATGCAAAAAAATGAGGAAATGGTGTTTAAATACATTAGAAATTCTGAGCCACTTCAACTGCAGGATGTATTTAGAAATGTGATCATATTTCCTTAGATTGAATATGAATCTGCAACAAGTATTTTGCACTCGTTGAAGTCGATTTTGAGTGCATTTATAAAGACATGGATAGTAGACAATGTTACAATAATTTAGAAGGGATAAAACCAAAGATTCTGAAAGTTTTTTCCTTGTTTTGAAATTTAAAATATGTTTACTAGCATAAAGTAACCGAGTGCGCATATAACATCTACGTAATAAAAGATTTACATGATTCTTGAATCTAAGAAAAGTATCTAAGGTCAATCCTAAATTTTTTGCACTATCAGAGATGACTAAACGTGTATTGTTTAGAGTAATATTCATATTATTCACAATGTTAGGCCTTAAGTTTTTATTTCCAAATAAAAGGACCAGTGTTTTAGAAGGATTGATTGATAGGTTGTGTTTATTAGAATAGTCAACAATCCGTTGAAGATCGCTATTTATAGTTTCAGATGCTGTAATGTATGATGTAGGATCAAAGAAATGGATTATTTGTGTATCATCCGCATAAAGTTGAATTTCACTAGTATTTACAATTTTCGGTAAGTCTGATGTATACAGTAAAAATAATAAAGGACCTAGGATAGATCCCTGGGGAACTCCAGAGACTATTTTTTTCGAGTTTGAGAATTTGTTATCAATGCACACTCGTTGTGTGCGATTCCATAAATACGATTTGAAAAAAGATAGTGCAGTTGTATTAAATCCATAATATGTTAATTTGGAGATTAGTAAGGTGTGATCAATCAGATCGAATGCTTTGGAATAATCCAAGGTAACTAGAACAGCAGCAAGTTTTTTATCTAAGGCTCCAATTATATTATCTGTTAAATTTAAGAGTGCAGTAGTTGTACTATGACATTTTCTAAATCCGGATTGTTGAACAGGTAATATGCTATTAGTTATAACAAAGTCATTTACTTGAATATATACTGCTCTTTCGAGTATTTTAATTCATTTGCTTGTTTGTTTGGAGCCGACTCAAAATTAGTTACATTAGTTTACGAGCTTAGTTATTGAGACTAAGAAGGTTTATTTTATTTTTTACTTTTCAGTTCCGTATTTCGTCGGTTTAATTTTTTTTAACCGACGAAATCAAAAAGGAGGAGGTTCGATTCCGATTATTCTTTTTTCATTGGATTGGGTGTACTTCAAAGTTGGTCCCATTCGAATTTGAACAAAAAAATCAATCCGTTAACCGATTCTATCAGGCATGACTTCCTAGTGGGTTTTCCGATTTGGATGATTCTTTTTTTATTAGATAGGGGATACCTCATAGTTGATCATATTTCAATTTGGAATGAAATAATCCAACCCTATGGGTAGAAAAATAGGGCATGATTGATTTTTCACTTGTGAACATCCGTCACAATAATTACATTCTATGAGAGGATGGAATTATATACAAAGTGATGCAATCAACTAACCAGAACTTTCAAAAGTAATTCATATTATATAACAATAAATAGTTAAAGTAGATAATCATATTATTTAACAGTTAATAGTTGAAGTAAGCTAGGTAAGTAAGTATTTTGGAAGCAATCAAAAATAAAGTAGGCAGTAATTAGTAGATTTCAGCACAAAAAATTGAAAAATAAAAACTTTTTCACAAAAATTTAAACCGACGAAAAAATCAACTGAAAAGCAAAAAGAAGAAGAACTTTATTCCAAATAGTCAAGCCTAATATAAACGTAATTAATATACTTTATCTACACATAATGCATAGAAATCAAAAATAAATTTAACAAAATAAATTTAAAAACAAATTTTAACAAAAATAACAGAAAATAACAAAGAAATAACATAAACTATAAAATAACATAAACTAAAAAATAACATAAACTATATCGCACATATTCCCTGTATGATACAATACATATTCATTCAAAAACAAAGCCTCAGCTATGAATATATTTTAAGTATAAATTTGTTGTTTGTTTTTCAATTCAGTTTGTCGTTATACTTAAATGTTATCAAGTCCCTCTTGAACATACGGATAGAAGTAGAATTTTTTCAGTAAAATAAACCTTCTTAGTCTTAATGATAATTGAGCTCCTAAACTAATGTGAGTAACTAATGTTGAGTCGCCGCCAAACCAACTAGCAATTGAATTAGGTAAAGCGTAAAATGATGGCAGCGAGATGCACGGCTGCGTTTTGATGACTTCTTTCATAGATAATGATCTTCGATAATTGTTTGTTTGGCGCCGACTCAAAATTAGTTACTCACATTAGTTTAGGAGCTCAATTATCATTAAGACTAAGAAGATTTATTTTATTTTTTGCTTTTCAGTTGATTTTTTCGTCGGTTTAATTTTTTGTTAAAAAGTTTTTGAATTTAATGGTACTAGATTTAATTTCACTTTGCAAATTATACATGTCGCAATCTATCTTTCAACTTTGCCGTAAGTTAATTAGTTTCCCGAGTTATTTGATTTGATTTCCAAAAAGACTACATAGATAGCCGTCCTGATTGGTAATCATGAAACAGCTGTAGGCGGATGCTGGCTTTCTCGAGATTATATCAACATCACTCTCCTTTGCAATTACTGATAAAGATCTATACTGTACAGATTCTACTTATAAGTACTCGGACTACGTTTTAGATATAGTGAGTTTTTCTACTCTCTTTCATTCCAAAATGAGGTATAGTCACTTTACTTTTTAGAATTGATCAGGTATGTCGGATTCCCAGAAGATCAAGTTGATTTAGACAGTTCATTGGTTTGTTCATCGTGTCTAAAATTGCTCTCTCAGCTGACTTCCAATAATAACACCATACTTATGAAATGATTTCCAAGAAGTCCAAGGTCGAAATTAATTCGTAGATTAGTTTTAATTACTGGGAATTCGGAACGGCAGCCAAATATGCCGAATTTCACTGGGAGATTCGGGTTTATTGAATTCACCATGAAATATTTGATGATCGAAGAACATACAGGCAGAAAACTGATTAGGGAATTTTTCTTTACTAAACTGTATTCGAATTCCCACCAACTGACATTATTGAGTATTGAATGATACTTATTTGAAGCAGTGATTGAATTACTGACGGTGACTTTTATTCAAAAATTGAACTAAATACTACGAACGTGTAAAAATAAAATTCGTCGAAAGAATAGCTTGTAAATATGTAACACTCCAATCAAGGTTAACTTCATGCTCGTTTTCATAAACAATTCGATTGTTTGCGATGAAAATTAAAAAAATTAACCCGTCAGGTCATGAACGGCAAGAACTCATAAAATAATGTAGATTCCCTGAGAGTATACCGAGTTAGATCAGGGCTGAAGCCTTTGAAAATGGTAAAAAGTTAAAAAAAATAATGGTAGGATGAAACCCATTGGAAAACAAAAATGAAGGGAAAAATAATTTACGGGCGATCAGAGGTCGGGAAGTGGAAGGGGGTGAGTTTTTAAGGGTAAAAAACGGTTTATCTCGATTTCCAGCAAAACTACGAGTCCTATGGAAAAAAGTTGTAGGTAATAAAAAGATCTACAACTTTGTATCCACACTTTTTTCACATAACCCCAAAATTTATGTAAAAAATTCAAATAACCAAGTTTTTGGTTTTTTATTTTTATCTTTCCCAAAAAAAAATTTTTTTCACGAAATTTGGTGAAAACTTACCTTTTCGTGTCCCAAACACACTGTCATTTTTTTGATTTAAAATATTTATTTTTTCACCTTATTTTGACTTAATATCGAAAAAGCACCCCAATTTTCAATCAAAAATTCTCCCGTCAAAATATCAGCTTTTTTAAAAAGCTCGGTGGGCTTTTTGTTCGTTGAAATCTCTACTTTCTGATGGTATGAAAAAAAAATACATTACTATGGTAAATGTTCTCAGAAAATGCAAAGAAACGTAACGTTTAATAAGACATCTACAATATTTTGAGAAAGTTGTAGAATCTTTAAATTATATGCGTAGATGTCTATTTATTGCTATTTTAAGATAACTTATATACCTGAGTGACCTACGGAAAATTTTAGCCCATCAAAAGGTACTTCATAGAGAAGTGGGGAAGGGGGTAGGAGGGTCTGGGCCTTACTACCTGTTATTTCTTTGCATTTTCTGAGAACATTTACCATAGTAATGTGTATTTTTTTATACCATCAGAAAGTAGAGATTTCAACGAACAAAAAGCCCACTGACTTTTTTTAAAAAGCTGATATTTTGACAAGAGAATTTTCGATTGAAAATTAGGGTGCTTTTTCGATATTAAGTCAAAATAAGGTGGAAAAATAAATATTTTAAATCAAAAAAATTACAGTGTGTTTGGGACATAAAAAAGTAAGTTTTCACGGAATTTCGTGAATAAAAAAGTTTTTTTGTAAAAGATAAAAATAAAAAACAAAAAACTTGGTTATTTGAATTTTTTACATACATTTTGAGGTTGAGTGTAAAAAGTGTAGATCTTTTTATTACCTACAACTTTGCCATTTAACTTTTTCCATAGGACTTGTAGTTTTGCCGGAATTCGAAATAAACCGTTTTTTACCCTTAAAAACTCACCTCCTTCCACTTCCCGACCTCAGATCGCCCGTAAATTATTTTTCCTTTCATTTTTATTATATTCTCTTCCTTTTCCAATGGGTTTCATCCTACTATTTTTTTTTTGTTTCAAAAATTATCGATCCTGGTCTATGAAGGCTATTAACATCGTAAAAATTAAAATCATAATGTGTTGGATGGTTATTTATGAGTAGTACTCCTGTGATCTGTTTACATGGCAAAGAAGTGGGAATATTTTGGAAAATGGCAGGCTCTTCATGCACTAAAGGTGTGTGTGTAAAGGAAAATTGGTTTGCAGTAGCCGAAAATAGGCTTGCCATCGATTTGGAAAGCAATGTTAGCCAAATTAGGTTAGGTCCCCTTCTTTTACGTAGGATATTGATTGGGTTTGTTTTTGTGTAGACCGGGCCAAGACACGGGCTCTGTGTCTGTAGACTGAGCTACTGGACCAAAATACGTATTCGGCGTGGATTTTTCTGCAGACTGGCTTACAAAAAACACGAACCCACTCAATATCTTACATAAGAGAAGGAAACACAACCTAACCTAATTTGGATAACATTGCTATCCACATTGATCCCAAGCCAATCAACATTAAGAAACAACGATTTGATCTGCTCGCGAAACTTCGGTGACGGTGATTTTTCTCGTTTTTACGAATTCTTGGGCACAATAGTGACAGTCAGTCGCTAGGCGCAGGTGCACTCAACCGCTGAATTTGTTTGAATTATCGAACCGAACTGAGCAAAAACGAACGGCAGTATTTTATCTCGGTAGAAATTGAAGTAAACATTCGCTAATATTTATTAAGACTGTACCAGAATGAACCAATAAAAGGATAAATTAACTTTTTCAGGAGATTGAGGTCAACAAAACGCAACTTTTTTACTTTTAACCGTCCGACTGATAGACCAGGGCTGAAGCCTTTGAAAATGATAAAAAGTGAAAAAAAATAATAGTAGGATGAAACCCATTGGAAAAGAAAGAGAATATAACAAAAATGAAAGAAAAAATAATTTACAGGCGATCTGAGGTCGGGAAGTGGAAGGGAGTGAGTTTTTAAGGGTAAAAAACGGTTTATCTCGATTTCCGGCAAAACTACAAGTCCTATGGAAAAAAGTTAAATGGCAAAGTTGTAGGTAATAAACGGATCTACAACTTTTGTATCGACACTTTTTTCACATAACCTCAAAATTTATGTGAAAAATTTAAATAACCAAGTTTTTGGTTTTTTATTTTTATCTTTTACAAAAAAAAAACACGAAATTTGGTGAAAACTCACCTTTTTATGTCCCAAACATACTGTAATTTTTTTTATTCAAAATATTTATTTTTTCACCTTATTTTGACTTAATATCGAAAAAGCACCCTAATTTTCAATCGAAAATTCTCACGTCAAAATATCAGCTTTTTAAAAAAAGTCGGTGGGCTTTTTGTTCGTTGAAATCTCTACTTTCTGATGGTGTAAAGAAAATATACATTACTATGGTAAATGTTCTCAGAAAATGCAAAGAAACGAAAAAAACTCGAATCCGAAAGTTTCATAAGACATCTACCATATTTTGAGAAAGTTGTAGAATCTTCTTTAAATTATATGCGTAGATGCCTATTTATTGCTATTTTAGGATAACTTATATACCTGAGTGACCTACGGAAAATTTTAGCCCATCAAAAGGTATTTCATAGAGAAGTGGGGAAGGGGCTAGGAGGGTCTGGGCCTTGCTACCTGTTATTTCTTTGCATTTTCTGAGAACATTTACCATAGTAATGTATATTTTTTTTACAACATCGGAAAGTAGAGACTTTAACGAACAAAAAGCCCACCGACTTTTTTAAAAAGCTGATATTTTGACGGCAGAATTTTCGGTTGAAAATTAGGGTGCTTTTTCGATATTAAGTCAAAATAAGGTAAAATAATAAATATCTTAAATCAAAAAAATTACTGTGTGTTTGGGACATAAAAAGGTAAGTTTTCACCAAATTTCGTGAAAAAAAATTTTTTTTTGTAAAAGATAAAAATAAAAAACCAAAAACTTGGTTATTTAAATTTTTCACATACATTTTGAGGTTATGTGAAAAAAGTGTAAATACAAAAGTTGTAGATCTTTTTATTACCTACAACTTTGCTATTTATTTTTTTCCCATAGGACTTGTAGTGTTCCCGGAAATCGAAATAAACCGTTTTTTACCCTTAAAAACTCACCTCCTTCCACTTCCCGACCTCAGATCGCCCGTAAATTATTTTGTCCTTTCATTTTTGTTATATTTTCTTCCTTTTCCAATGGGTTTCATCCTACTAATATTTTTTTTGATTTAAAAAATTATCGACCCTGGTCTAAGTGACTTACGAGGTGAAGTGGGCCCCTCAATTTTTCTGGTTTTGGTTTTGAAGGTGCAGGTTTCAAATTTGGTATGTCGCTCTGGTACTTGAATACGATTTCATGGTCAACTTGTTCGATTGAAAAATCAACTGTTTTTCCCGCCATTTTTCAACCAATTTCAAATTTTTGCAATACAGAAATCTGTAACATTCTTGATATCCAGCCATAATTTCATTAAAAATGAAAAATGTCTTATTCCTCAAGACAACTGACTACAAAAACCTATACAATAGTTGTATGTTCGTCACATATCCATAAAAAAACAACTAATTCCCTGGCTAATGCCTCGACGGACGTTGAATGACATGCCATGACGTGCAAAGTCCTATAAGCAAATGTTTGTTGCAAAATGGATCAATATTAACCACTTCACTCAGGCTGACCACCCCGGTTTTGGGGTGGTATTTGTCCCTCATCAGTACAGGGTGGGCCAAGCAGACAATGATCAATGTCTGCGTTACCTGATTGAAACAATTAATATCCATCCACTTTAAAGTATTTGTTGGGATCGAATTAGCAGAATGGAGCTAACGCCATCTCAACTCAACTATTGAAACTAAAACATTACCAACTTCGAATGTCATCCTGAATCTCAGGATAGAAATATCTGCAATACAGAAATCTGTAAATTCTGTAGTCAGCTGTCAGCTGGAAATAAGATATTTTTAATTTTTAATGAAATTATGGCTGGCTATCAAGAATGTTACAGATTTTTGTATTGCAGATATTTCTATCCTGAGCTTCAGGATGACATATATTCGAGGACAATTAGGCCAGTAGATATAGACAATCAATTCACATTAATTCCAAGAGTTTTCAAACTTCAATGGTATGTTAGTGTATTAATGAAAACAAACTATACAATTTTGCAGAATACTGCGATGAACGGAATATTGTTTTAATTGCAACAAACGTTTTCATGCTTTATTCTTGCACTGACAATTGCAAAAGTTCTGCATTCTAGGCATACCGATAGTAATGATGTTTTATTAATTTTTTAAAAAAATTACAAAAGTTCTGAAAATTGGATAGTGAAGGAAAACAAGTTTAACATATTCACGTATGTTTCAACCATTTCTGAAAAACGCATCATTTTTTTTTTTTTTTTTTTTATGTTCTGGTTCCCACGAAAAGGGATATCCTGTAATGTTCAGAGAACATCGTGGGAACCAAGGGAAAGAAGGTAGGAGTTGGTGTTCTTCTTAAATTTCTGGAGGTTGTATGCCTCGGGGAACACCTCCCTAGGCAATGAGTTCCAAAGCCTCGCAGTTCGTTGGATGAATGAGTCTTTGGAAAGTGATGTTCTGCAGGTCTCCAAAGTGACCACGAAGGGGTGTGAAGACTGAACTTGACGGGTTAATCTCGAACAGACTGCCAAAGGAGGAACGATTGTTGATATTTCAGAAGAGCATCGCCCATGAAAATATCTATAAAATAGAGACAAATCGCCAACTTTTCTACGGTGTTCCAGACAAGTGAGCGAGTTTGTAAGCGAGGCATCACCGACGAGACGAATTGCCCTTTTTTGGACAGAATCCAATAGCTTCAGGATATGTTTAGGTGCCGCACTCCAAATATGGGAACAGTATTCCAGGACAGGTCGGATCTGTGCCTTATAGATCATAAGCAGCTGACTGGAGGTGAAATAGCTCTTGGCACGAAACAAAAAACCAAGTTTTTGGGATGCACTTTTGGCAATGGACCTCACGTGATTTTCCCAGGAAAGGTTATTGCTGATAGTAATACCAAGCATCGATATGGATGACTTCAGTGGTATGGTTACTCCTGACAAAGTTATGTTAGGCACAGTGAGATCGGCTTTTCTAGAGAAAAGACATGCTTGTGTTTTGTTTGCATTGAATTCTACCAAGTTATTGGATCCCCATTCGAGAATTGTTGCTAAGTCCATATTTATATTGTTAACATTTCTTCCTCGTTCATTTCTGGTTTCACGGGCTGATATAGGGGCTCTGGAAGAGAAAGCGGTATGGAGGGTACTATCATCGGCAAAGCTGTGTACTGGACATGAAGTTGCTTTCAACAAGTCGTTGATGTGAAGTAAAAATAGTGTTGGTGCTAGAATGGATCCTTGCGGAACCCCAGCATTTATGAGTAGAGTGTCAGATGAAACTCCATCGACCACTACATGGAGAGACCTGTTTGAGAGAAAACTAGCAAGCAGAGAACATAGCTGAGGGGGCAAGCCATAAGATGGAAGCTTGGCGAGGAGTCCCTGGTGCCAAACTCGATCGAACGCCTTGGAGATATCTAATGCCACAGCTAAAGTTTCTCCATACTTTTCAATAGATAGCTGCCATATATGTGAGACGTAAGCGAGCAGGTCACCAGTTGATCTCTGATGGCGGAAGCCATATTGCCTATCATTGATAATTCCTGAGTCTTCCAGATATTTCATGAGCTCGATGTTGATGGCTTTTTCCATGACCTTTGAAATAATAGATAGCAGTGCGATAGGTCTGTAGTTGCTAGGTAGGGTCTTTTTGCCTTTTTAGGGACTGGCTGTACTCTTGCAATTTTCCAATTGGACGGATATACTCGCAAATTGTAAGATTGGTTGAACAACTTGCAGAGAACAGGTGTTAGTTCGGGGCACATTTCTTGAGAACAATCGGCGGGATTCCGTCAGATCCACAGGCTTTGTTGGTGTTGAGACCCAGCAAAATCTTTCTGATAGTACGTTGGCGAAAGGTGATCTCGGGCATGTGACTGTCAATAGGTGTAATGTTCGGGGGTTGTTTTCCCGAAGAATCCATAGTGGAATTTCCAGCAAATAGGTGCGCAAAGGTATTGGCTTTTTCCTGGGCAGTCGTTGCTAGTGTTCCATCTTCTTTGGTTAGGGGAGGAAAAGAGCTGGAAGTGAAGTTTCTTCCCACAGCTTTGGCGAAAGACCAAAATGAACGGGATCCGTTGGGGCATTCAACAAGTTTTGATCTTATTTTGGCATTATGGGCATCTTTTGAACATTCTATTGTCTCTTTGCATATGCCTCTAGCCTCAACATATGCTGCTCTGGTCTCAGGTCCCGGATTTTTTTGCCATCGATGGTATGCTGCCTGTTTGGAAGCCACAGCTCTAGAGCAGTTTCTGTTAAACCAGGTCTTATCGGATGATGTTCTTCTTTCGGTATTCGGTATGTAAGTTTGCATCCCCAACATGATGATTTCAGAAATTGTCTCAGCACATCGTGTTGGATCTACTGAAGAGAAACAAACTCTCTTCCATGGAAACGCTGAGAAAAACATACGAAGACCTTCCCAGTCGGCCGAATTGTAATGCCACATGAGACGGGGTGGTATTGTGCTGCTCGATGGTAAATGGAAAGAGCATGTTGTGGAGATGAGGGTGTGATCAGAGTTTCCAAGTGGGGCACAAACTTCTATTCTATACGGGTCAGGATTGGTGGTGAGGAAAAGATCTAGTGTATTGGCAGACTGGTTGTTGACATCAGGGATGCGGGTTGGTAGCTCGACCAGTTGTTCTAGACCATGAGTGATGGCGAAGGCCTCAGCTTGACGACCTGCATCATCTGTTTTGTTAGAGAATTTGAGCCAGGCAGCGTTATGTACATTAAAGTCCCCCATGATTATGGTTTCAGCTGTTGGATGGTTCTCCTGAATGTAGTCCAGTTTGAGTGATAAAAACTCAAAGAGGTTGTTATATGAAGGTTCATTAGGTGATAGGTAAAGGCAGCAGAGGAACTTAGTCACTTTGGTATCAGATAGCTTAAACCACATCACATCAAAGTCTTTCGGTTCCAAACTCTCTTCACGCTGGCATGAAAGGTTAGCCTTAGCGTAAAGGCAGACTCCACCTTTGAACCTGAATCGAGAATGGAGTTCATAACCAGGACAAAGCATATGGACCTTGTTGGTGGACGAGTTTACTTGTGTTTCTGTAGAGCCAGAATATCCGGTTTTTTCGTCTGTAGGTGATGGTGGACGTCATTGATGTTCTTGTTGAGTCCACGGATGTTGCAAAAATTAATCTTTAATGTTGAGTCCCCTCGAGTACCTCTCGCCCGGAAATCCGAATGGAGAGGTATTTTACTTCCGGAGTGTTTTACTCTAGGAGACTTCATCATTATTACGTTTGGCATGCACCTGAAAATAAAGGAGGAAGTATTGAAATAATTACAAAAGTTTTTTATTGTGGTTGCAAATAAAGAGAATATCGGTGTCAGTGAATATGTAACTTTGCAACCTCATACGAAAAACGGAACCTATTTATTCACTAATATAATTTTTTTGTATTTTAACAACTGCTGAAATAATTGCAAAGGTTCTGCAAATTGCGGTTAAATTATTTTAAGGTTTTTTTTTTAATTTTTTTTTTTTCTTTAATATGTGAATAACAAGTCAAAAACGTGTTAAATAGATATAAAGCTCCTAAAAATATGAGCGATAGCTCATTCGATTCGGAATGACGTCTAAAAAAATGTTTTTTAAGGGTTTATTAGCAAGTAAAAAATAAGATTAAAAAAAGAAGGTATTTCGTTTTTCGTTAATAATTTCTAAAATAATGATATTTAAGGAATTATGAAAAAAGATCCTGAAAGAGGAGGAAATTTCCAATAAAAAAGTCAGCAATGCAAAAAAAAATTATTAAAGTTTATTATTTTGTTACTTAAATACGAAAAACGGAACCTATTTATTCACTAACATAATTTTTTTGCATTTTTATTATTTATAAATTTTTTAACGCTGAAAATAGGGCTCCGCGAGGTCGTTACGGCATAGGCGCACCGTCTAAAAAGCCGTTATATCACCTAAAATAATTTTTTTATAGTATTAAATAACAATTTAAAAATTTGAATAAATTATGGTGTAATCTAGACACTTGAACGAAAAAAACGTAGGTAAAAAAAAAATTTCATGTCGATTTTTTTAAAAGTTACACCATTGTTAATTAACTAATTTTTTTCCAATCTCTGTTTTTATAAATTACGACATAAAAGTTTAAATAATTGGTCTATAAAATTTTCGCTTCGTGGAGCCCTTTTCATTTAGGTACTTAATAAAGCAATGCAAAAAAAATGTATTAAAGTTTATTATTTTGTTACTTATAATTTTTTTAAATTAACAAAAAATGAAATTTCTAAAAAATGTTATAAACAATTTTTTTTTTAATAATATCTAATTAACATTGGAAAAACAAATTACGTCATTTGTTAAGAAATTGTTTATAAACAGACTATTTTGGGATTTTTGAAAAATTTTCTTTTACCATCTTATTGCATAGGTAAATTATGATTTAAAAAAAAAAATTTTTTTCTTCAATATTTTTTTTTTTTTTTTTTACAATTTTTTTTTTAATTTATTTATTAATTTTTGAAAATTTAAAAATTTTTAACAATATGTATAACAAAGTATAGAATTTTTTTTGTATTTTTTAATATTTATTATTATTATTTTTTATTTTTTTCTATACTTTGTTATACATAGTTGTTTTTGTTATTTTTTGAAGTTTTCGAAAAAAAATATAACGGTTAATATTATTTGTTTATAACAAATTGTTTTTTTTATTTTTTTAAATTTTAATAATAATTTTAATTATTAAAAATAAATATAAAAAAAACGATTATAAACAATAAAAAAATAATTTTACCTATGCAATAAGATGGTAAAAGAAAATTTTTAAAAAATCTTAAAATAGTCTGTTTGTTTATAAACAATTTCTTAACAAATGACGTAAACATGTTTTTTCCAATGTTAATTAATACCTATATTAGATGTAAAAACAGCAATAATAAGATACTATTAAAAAAAAAAAAATTTTAACATTTTTTAGAAATTCCATTTTTTGGTAATTTAAAAAAATTATAATTAACAAAATAATAAACTTTAATAAAAATTTTTTGCATTGCTTTATTAAGTACCTAAATGAAAAGAGCTCCACGAAGCGAAAATTTTATAAAAATTTTTTAAAAAATTTTTTGAAAAATCGACATGAAATTTTTTTTTTTACCGAGGTTTTTTTCGTTCAAGTGTCTAGATTACCAAAATTTATTCAAATAATAAATTGTTATTTAATACTATGAAAAAATTATTTTAGGTGATATAACGGCTTTTTAGACGGTGCGCCTATGCCGTAACGACCTCGCGGAGCCCTATTTTCAGCGTTAAAAAAAATATAAATATTAGAGATAGAGTTCCGGGAGGCACGACTTTTTTATTGGAAATTTCCTCCTCTTTCAGGAACTTTTTTCATAATTCCTTGAATATCATTATTTTAGAAATTATTAACGAAAAACGAAATACCGTTTTTTTAATTTTATTTTGTTAATAACAATCGCATTTTTTTACGTGCTAATAAACCCTTAAAAAACATTTTTCTAGACGTCATTCCGAATCGAATGAGCTATCGCTCATATTTTTAGGAGCTTTATATCTATTTAACACGTTTTTGAACTTGTTGATTAGACTATGAGATATATATTACAACATGTCTACAGTTGACCGTTAAATATTTGATTATCCATCGAATATGTCTGTTATATTTTGTACTGGTTGATTGAAATTGCATCCGAAGAATGATACGGTTACGTAGTTTACCACTACATAATTTGAAACTTATCATTAATCTTAGAAGAAATCACTGTTTTCGACTAATAAGTGGAATAAATTTAATCTAACATTTTCTAATGCATCAATCGAAAGAGTACAAAATTTTATTTCTACCGCTGAACTATTTTTGTGCATATTCTGCTAAAAGAATATTAGAAGACATTAATTTTTTATCTCACACAACATGACTTTATAGCAATCGAAGAGATTTTAAAATGAATAATAATCGATGCTCTATGGAAGTAAGGATATCAAAACGTTATCGATTGTAAATCTCGCAAGTACATACTTTTCATCGCCAAATAGAAACGTTGCTGAAAAATAAAAATTTGTGAGATCGATATTACATTTCAAATTCAATTTTTACAGGTATGTATTTCTTGAATTGAATAATATTATAATTTACTCGACTTTCTTACTCCAATTTTGGTTTCGCATGAAAAATTCCAGTGAATCCGAATGGACTGAAACGTAACCGATACGTAAGAATCATTTTCTTGATTTATAAACAATTTTAAAATGAAGAGGGGAAATGGAAAGGTTAATCGTACTAATGTATGACGTCAGAGTGTTTTTTAAATATCAATATTTCTTCCATTTTTAAACGAATCAAGAAAATTATGAAAACGTGTTGAGAGATCCTCCATCCTCCATCAAACGTACTAAGAGGATTTTTTATGCAAATTCCTAATTGTAACATGATGTTATGAATTCATATAGAAAACGTTAGCTTTTAATATTGAATGATTTCACCTACCGTTGACGAGCTTCTTCTTGGTCGATAGTTAACTTGGTAACACAATGGATGTCATTTATTAGGTATATAAAAATATTTATTATTCAGGTAACAGAGGCAAAAATAAATATTTTTTCAATTCCTAATGTTCCGTATTGTAACATAGTTTGCGAATTATTATACTGCCACCAGTTGGTAAAATGAATTGTCTAATCGATTTGCAGAACTTTTCCTTTTTCTGGAGGACAAATACGAAAATATTTTTCAATTGATTTTACCCTAATTTCCGAGTTGTATACGAGGTTGCAAATGAATGAAAACATTGTACGTCAGGACATCATTTGCAACCATTTCTAATGTACTTAATCTTCTCACCTCTTTTATACTTTTCTAATAATTCCTATACTTATTGTAATAAAAAAAACAATTTCATGAAACAATATATTTTTTCTCTACTGGCCTAAATAGCAACATACCAAATTTGAAACCTGTATCTTTAAAACAATAGAAAAGTTAGGGGGATGAGGGCGTATCTTACCTCACCAGTGTGAAAACAGTCACGAATTTTTAGCCACGAATTTACCGAGATATACCGCGTCGATAAACTCGTGGCTGATCGATACAACTGGTATGACACCACAATTAAAAACGTGGCTCAGCCACGAATTCGTGGCTGAAGACAAAATTGTACTGGCCATGGATTTTATTTTATGGGTAATGAATCAAATATTGGGTCGCATCAGCATACAGTCTCATACAGATTTTACTCAATTTCTAATGTTATTGTGATTGCAAATCTTCGAATATCATGCAAAAATTCAGAATCATTGAGGTAGTTGTGAAGGAAAAATACCATCCCGATATTTTTTTATGATTCTCAGGTTGATGAAATAGGACAGTATAAGAAAATATTATTGAACTCTGCGAATTATTCCGACAAAAATGTCATTGAAAAGCACTGTGAATAATTAGATCAATACCATCAAATATTTTGCCGAGCAATAATGTACACTGAAAAAATCTATTTCTATACAGGGTGTTCTAAATTAAGTCGGCACCATTGCCAACTCCGTTATTATTGATGCTACGATTTCGGTTAAATGGGCAAACTGGTAGCATTTTTAGTGGCCTTCTCGATGCCGAAAACAAAAAAAAATTGACAGTCGCGTTGTCATAATATTTCATAAAATGATATTTTTTTTAATGGAACACCCTATATTTTTTCATCCATTTCGATTTGTAATAACATTCTCAACAACAAAGCTCATATAACTTTTCTTCCTAAAGTGGAAAATGAGCGACTTATGTGGAAATATTTATTTCTTTCACTAGTACAAAAAATTACTTTGTTTTGGCGAATAAAACCTCATGATTGTCCAAACACCCATTTTTTGTACTTATACGAATGACAATATTTTGTTACTAATAGCAAAATAAGACAGTAAAAAGAAAAAATTGTGCTGGGATGTGAACTCGTGAAACCCGTGATCATCATGTCGTACCACTCAATTGACACCACTAAGCTATTTGGTATTAATGTACAAAACGATAATTTCCATCTTAAAGCCATTCCGCTAGCCGCATTTATTTTGTGAATCAAAATATGTCTGCTGTAATGATAACTTTGAAGCCGTTTTTGTACAGAACAGAAAATACTGGAGGGTCATATGAATGTGGTTGGAAAAAATGTGTTTGATTCGATAAAACATAATTATTATGAGCAATCAAGTTGCCTTGAAACTTTGTTGAAATTCTATTTGTCAAATATTCTCAAGTATGTCATGACAATGTCATAAATTATTGTAACTGTCAACTACTGTTCGAATATTTTTCGAAATGCCGTTTTCCCATGAAGAAAAATGTGATATGTTAGAATCCTACTTGGTTTGCCAGAAAAATAGCGTAAGAGCACTCCAACACTACAGCAATTCGTTCCCCGATCGTGAATTACCTAATCGGCGTTTTTTTGCTGTGCTTCATCGTCGATTCAGGAACAATGAAAAAGTTTTTGAGAAGAGGAGAACTAAAAAACGTTTTGTAATATCTGAAGATACAGAAATTGACGTTTTATCCTACTTTGAGGTATATCCAAATAATTCCATCAGAGATTTATCTAGAGAAATAGCTGTTCCACTGTCTGGTATTCAACGAATTCTGAAGAAACATAAGATTTCTCCTTATAAGTTAAGACCAGTGCAAACACTAGAACCTGGTGATCCTGAGAGACGATTGGGGTTTTGTCGGTGGTTTATAAATAAATGCAGACAAGATCCAAACTTCAATAGAAATATTATATGGAGCGATGAGGCTAATTTTTCAAATCGTGGGATGTATAATAGAAATAATTTTCATTATTGGAGTAGACATAATCCATTTCTAGTCCATCCCCACAATCCGCAAAGACGATTTAGTATTAATGTTTGGTGTGGTCTATTTAGAGGCAGAATCATCGGTCCATTTTTCTACCATGGTTCTTTGAACGGACCCCGTTACATTAATTTATTAACAAGAATGTTGGAAGAGTTTTTCGATGATCTTGATCTGGAGGCTCGTCAGATGATCTATTTTCAGCAGGATGGAGCACCACCACATAATGTCAGTGGCGTAAAACGACTGCTGCGAGGCTATTTTGGAAACAGATGGATTGCTACAAATGGTACTGTTAAGTGGCCCCCTTTTTTTTTGGGGATTTCTGAAAAATGAGGTGTACAAAATAAAACATAATAATGTAGATGAAATGAAAAATTATATTGAAACTATAATTAATAGAATTGATGGCCGAACTGTGTTGAATGCCACACGTAGTGTCAATAGAAGGGCCCAAATATGTGTTCAACAAGAAGGCGGTGTTTTTGAACATTTACTCGATATTTTATAGCGCTTTATCAAACCCGTTTGTTATAAATGTTTCCTATTAATACAACTGTCTTATTTTCACCTTTACGAAAAAAAGTCAAATGAGCTTTGTTGTTGAGAATGTTATTACGAATCGAAATGTATGAAAAAATATAGGGTATTCCATTGAAAAAAATATCATTTTATGAAATATTATGACAACGCGACTGTCAATTTTTTTTTTGTTTTCGGCATCGAGAAGGCCACTAAAAATGCTACCAGTTTGCCCATTAAACCGAAATCGTAGCATCAATAATAACGAAGTTGGCAATGGTACCGACTTAATTTGGAACACCCTGTATATCAAAGTATTGAATGGAGGTCAAATCTGAAATATATAACAGGACTTTCCGCGATGAAACACTTAATATATCTCTGGGCAAGAATTAGCCTCATTCAAAAATGCGAAAACATTTAAAACACGCAAATTTAAAAAAATCCTATAGGGTTGACCGTGGGACTTTTCGAGATTTTTTTCGGTTGGAATGATACCTGGAGAGGCGGTTATCAAAACTTAAAATACAAAATTTTGCCAGGCAAGATTTTGCCTCATTCGGCCCTTCCAAAATGCGACAAAATTGACAAAACAACAATCGAATTGAAACAAAAAATGCAATAATTGAGGTTCCTTATTCCCATCGACTGATCGGGATGTTTTCATCGATTTCTCGAAAACTCTTCCTGCGTTACTAAAAACGGAATTTGTATATAGTTTTCCCGAAATTTTCGATTCATAGCAGAAAAATGGCGGAGACTTATGTGGCGATTGATGGAATGCCAATAGAAATTGAGTAGCGGTGAATGCCTAAGGCAAACACCTTGTGTTCTAACAACAAATGTCGAGTCTACGGTATCCACATAATGTGTCTCCGCGAAAGCTCTTTTTTATGTTAAAAGTGGGATTATCTACCGTAAAGTATACGAGGGATGTGTAAATAATTGCAAAGCCAAGTCGGCTAGAGATATAGTTTGTTTTTCATAAATATCATGAGAAGAGTCCATATTTTTAAAGTGATAGCGAATGTTGCCTGAAAGTTATTTTATTTGGTTTGTTCCGTTAAAGCAATACATTTTTATCGATATATTCAGTCGGTAGCGATAATCAAGACTAATATTGACAGCGATCAAAACAAAGATCGAATTTATTGTTTAGTAGTAGACACACCTATCTCTGATCACAGACTTATCATTACCTCTGTCAAAAAATCACTGTCAAACTTCGCACCGGCCGAAAAATCTTTTTCATTCAAAAGAATATTTTCCAACAATAATAAGCACCACATGGCAGAATTACTCGATTCTGAAAAATGGGTCTCTGTTTATAAGGCAAAATCCTGCGACGACAAATATAAGAACTTTATTAGTATTCTAACATCCCACTTTAATGTAGCATTTCCCCTAAAACACCTCCCAAATAAAAGTAAAACAAACAGCACCTGGGTCTCGGAGGAAGTAAAAGCCTCTAGTTCATCGTTGAAGGATCTATATGCTCTTAAAAAAACCACCCTGATTTAAAACCTATATACAGGGTGTAACTGAATAAGTGTAAAACATTTAAGGAGGTGATTCCTCATCGAAAAAAAGATAGGATCTTTCATATAAAGAAACTTCATTGGAGCATCCCTTGTTAAGATACAGCCCCTTAAAGGGGTACATAAAATTTGTATAACAATTTTTTCACAAGCACTGAAAAGTTACAATTGAAATTAACCTGACGTTTTGTACTACCAAAAGACACTTAGCCAGTAATTTATTTGGTTTACCCCATGGTTGTAAGGGTGAAAACGCAACCCTAAAATTTATTTCCAATGTAACTTTTTGTCTTATTATTTGTTTACCATTTAAAAATTTATTTCCGATAGCCTGTTTCATTCTAAACAAAAAATATCTCTTGGTTTTTGCCCAAAATAAACCAGTAAGCAGCAAAACATTATTTTACGAACAACTACAGAGATACATCGTCATAAATGCGAACTGGATTTATTGTTATTTTGTAGTTAGTACCTGCATTAAACGATTAAAGGGTAATAAACAAAACTAAGTTATTAATAACAAAACACACAACATGTAGAAATCATAGTGAATGTTCAATATGTCTACCTTCAAACATTACGCATGCGTCTAGACGTCGGCGCATTGAGCCACGTATTCGCTCAAATATTCCTGGAGTCTCTGATTACCCTGCACGCATCGATGATGCGGTTTCTAAGTCCTCTGCATCGCGAACAGGAGTACGATATACCAAATGCTGTGAATGGCCCCAAATAGAGAAATCGAGAGGATTGAGATCCGGGGATCGAGCGGGCCATTTATGTGGTCCTCCTCGACCTATCCACTGATTTGCATATGTTTCAGTTAAATGCTGACGTGCTACTTGACTAAAATGGGCGGGAGCCCCATCATGCTTAAAAAACATATCCCTTCTGACGCCCAAAGGAACTTCCTCCAGCAGTACTGGATGCACTTCTCTTAAAATTGAACGTATGCCTCACCATTTAATCGAGGAGGTAGAAAATGAGGCCCAATTAAATCATCCCCAATAACCTGAGCCACACGTTAAGAGAAAACTGTTCTTGATGGCTAGTTTCGACAATAGCGTGAGGGTTTTCATCAGCCCATATGTGGTAATTATGAAAATTAATAATCTTGTCCCGAGAAAAACTACATTCGTCTGTGAATTCTATCGTCTTCAGAAAGTCACAATTTCTTCTAATCATTTCCAGCATCCAATTGCAAAATTCAAGACGGTTCGGAAAGTCTCGCGGTAACAGTGCCTGTACTCGTTGCAGCTGGTAAGGGTATAAGAGTTGTTCCTTTAAAATTCGAAATACCGTCATATGATCAACATTTAGCTGGAAAGCAATCTTTCTAGTACTGGTAGTAGGTTGTTCTTCAATCAAATTAAGTACTGCTTCCTCAAGCTGTGGTGTTCGTATTTCTCGATGGCGACCACAATCCTGCGTTCTTTTGTCGAATGAACCATATTCTCGTAATCGTTGATGAAGTCGAGCAAATATTCTATGTGAAGGATGCTGCCGTTGAGGATACATTTCAGCATATCTTCTAGAAGCTTCTAACCCATTCCCCTGCGACAGACCGTAAACGTAATGCTTATCAGCCATTTCCTCATTTGTGTATGCCATTTTATTAACAAGTGAATTATTAAAGTAACAAATTAAGAACAGAACAACAACACACAATTAGTATTAATTCAATTTCGAAAATTCCCAAACTGACAGCGTCATACCAATTTAATTGTCACTATCGCTAATAGCGACCTACTAGATAGATTAGTTTCGTATTTTCGCATTTATGACGATGTATCTCTGTAGTTGTTCGTAAAATAATGTTTTGCTGCTTACTGGTTTATTTTGGGCAAAAAACCCAAGAGACATTTTTTGTTTAGAATGAAACAGGCTATTGGAAATAAATTTTTAAATGGTAAACAAATAATAAGACAAAAAGTTACATTGGAAATAAATTTTAGGGGTTGCGTTTTTCACCCCTTACAACCATGGGGTAAACCAAATAAATTCTGGCTAAGTTCTTTTTGGAGTAAAAACGTCAGGTTAATTTCAATATTGTAACTTTTTCAGTGCTTGTGAAAAAAATTGTTATACAAATTTTATGTACCCCCTTTAAGGGGCTGTATCTTAACAAGGGATGCTCCAATGAAGTTTCTTTATATGAAAGATCCTATCTTTTTTTCGATGAGGAATCACCTCCTTAAATGTTTTACACTTATTCAGTTACACCCTGTATAAACAAAGGCTCAATGAACATAAAAATCTTACTGAAAATGCCAAAAAGCTACATTTCAGCAATGTCATTCAACATTCAGAAAACAAAAACAAGGCCTCCTGGTCAATCATCAATAAACTCAAAAACAAGGAATATTCAATGCAACCCAATATACAAATCTTGCAGGATAATGAACTGATTACAGACCCTACTAAAGTTGCTAATATATTCAACAACTTCTTTATATCAGCCCCCCCAAAAAATCATTGATGCTATTCCGCAAATCCCCCTCGAAGATTCTGCAGATATGCCTAATAGAACCTTACAATCCTTGGTGCTACTGCCATTCATAGAAAATGATATGATCCACATCTTTGCAAAACTTAAAAACAAACATTCTTCAGGACCTGATGATCTCCCTTGTAATGTAATCAAAGAATTCAGCTCATTTCTATTATCACCGATCACCCACATTGTGAACTACTCCTTCGAGACAGGCACAGTCCCTGCTCTACTCAAAACATCGAAAGTTATACCTGTGCACAAAAAAAACTGTAGAAATGAATTGGATAATTATAGGCCAATCTCCTTAACACCATCATTCTCCAAAATTTTCGAATACTGCATGCTAGAAAGGCTCAATCCTTTCATAGAGAAATTTAATTTAATACCAACTGAACAGCATGGATTCAGAAAAACACGGTCAACAACTACTGCTACCACTGAGTCTATAAATAATATTCTTGAAGAGCTTGACAAAAGAAAATGTCCAATTGGAGTATTCTGTGACTTGAGTAAAGCCTTCGATTGTGTACCACACAATCGGCTACTAGACAAGCTCTGGGCACTTGGCATTAGAGGAAGAGCACATGATTGGTTCAGATCTTTTCTTGCAAATATAAATCAATATCTATCATTATCCCAAAATGAGAGAGGTCTTATCTCTTCACACTACTCCACTACACTTCCCGTGAAAGTAGGAGTTCCCCAAGGAAGTGTAGTAGCTCCAATTCTGTTCTCCCTGTATCTGGCAGACATTGTGAACTACCTATCAGAATTTAAAGTTATCTTGTATGCGGATGATCTGTCGATCTTGGTATCAAAAGAATCTAATGATTTGAATGAACAAGGTGGTATCGATCTGATGTACAAAATTGCCAAATGGTTCTCAAAAAATAAGCTGTATATAAACTCAGCAAAAACTGAATTTCTTATCTTCCATACAAGACAAAAACAAATTGAAAATATCAACCTGACCAAAATATTCCAGATACGCTGTATGTATAATGTCTTGACAACCCCGGTAATGAAAAACTTCTATTTTGCAGAAATTCAATCGAGACTGACATATGGAATTATAGTCTGGGGACAATCACCTGCTGCCAAACGTCTCTTTATTACACGGAAAAAGTGCATTCGTGCTATGTTTCGTAAACCTCAAACAGAATCTAGTAGACCTCTCTTTAGAAAGCTACAAGTATTACCCCTCATTTCTCTGTACATATTGGAAACGGCCTGTTACATTTACAAGCGTAAAAATACTTTACTCTGCCGTAATGACATTCACAGTCATTCCACCAGGAATCAGCATCTGCTGAATACTCCTCTAAACAACTTAAACCTAGCGCAAAACTGACCTCTAAGTATCGGAATTCGAATTTTCAATAAAATTCCCCAAAACATTAGAGATGAACCTACCTATTTAAGATTCAAGAAGTCACTGAAAAAAGTACTAATGGAGGGTGCATTCTATACTTTGGAAGAATTCTTTAATGTAATGTAATTTAATGTTAGTGTATTCTGTCGTACTCTATGTGAAATTGTTTTTTTATCATAATATTTAAATTGTAGTGTGCTCTGTGTGCACTTGTACTCATTCTTATATTTAATTTTTTACTCTGTAATTTTGTATTGTCTCTATACTTCAACTTCTTGACATGTCTTATACCACTTGTGGTCTTCAGATGAATAAACTTGAATTGAAATTGAATTGAATTGAAGTACCTAGTAACCACTTTCAGTTTGTTTGAAATCTGGCACGAAACAGTTACTCCCCCCTCGTAGTAAACGTTCCAGTTTAAACATATGCTCAGTTGGTTTCGAATCATCAACTGCTATAAAGCGAATGTGTTTTTCATTCTAATCGGGATTTCTTGCGTGCTGTATCTCGAGAGGATATGAGCCGTTACGTCTTTATAGTTTGCCATAAATTGGATGGACGTACCGCACGTCAAATCACACAGAACGGGTCGTTGTAATTATAATGAAATCTGCGGCTCCGAAGCAACTTTTTTACATAATCTCGCGTGAGGATTCTCGAAATGTATGTCTCTTTCGGCGACATTCACTATAAATTCCAAAATGTCAATCCTATAACTTTTTTATCTTGTTATATTTATTGACCCACCTAATACGCAACTATTAATTACTCGTGCAAAAAACCACGCATATAAACTGAAACATTAAACATTGTTCAGATGCGCATACTATACATGCCCTGTTTCAAACCCTACCGATATGAAGTTAGCGAGACAACTCCGAAAAAGTTGATAACAGATTATTCCATAATTTGCCGCCTTTTTGTCGCTAATTAGTTGCGAAGAAAAAAAATTTGATGAAGTTAGCGAAACATCGCATATTTTTTTCATAAATAGAGCGACAATTTTTTTTTCTCTGCAACCAATTAGCGACAAAAAGGCGGCAAATTATGGATACTTCGGAACTGTGAAAAAATTCTGAAGTATCCAGAATCTACCGGTTTTTTGTCGCTAATTAGTTGCGGAGAGAAAAAACTATTTTCTCAAAAAGTATACGATGTTTCAACAACTCCCGTTATTTTTAACTTTTCTCACTTTTTTGCACAAATTGCTGCTTTTTTTCGATAATTAGTTGTGGAAAGAAAATATTCGTCTATCCTTTCTTTCAAAAATTTGTTTATACTGTTGGTATCATTCTTGATGGAAAACATTTCTTTAAATAACCTTTTATGTAAGTTATTCTCTGTGAAAAGTACTTCAAAATGGTTGTAATCCAACATGTGCTCACTAGAGATGACATTCTCAGCCAGTGCCCAAGTTAATTTCTTTGTATTGCAATCACTTTTATGGGACGTTAGGCGTCCAGACAAACTTTTTGATGTTTGACCAATATATGCTTTGTCACAAGTCTGACAGGGAATTTTGTAAACGGAATTTGATTTTTCCCATCCTTTTCCAAGGTTTCAATTGGTAAGTTTCAGAGGGGAGACTATTATGTAGTAGTGACGATGCGTTGGGCAATTTTGATATTCTCATTTTTGAAGACATTTATAAGCTTTAACGATTGAAAATATGGTAACAAACAGAAAAAATAAGTGATTGAAACACTTTTGATTGGGAGGAAGAAAAGTAAAATAAAATCACAAAGGGGGCAAATTATGGATACTCCAGAACTGAGAACGGATATAAATTACAGAAGTTGTTTTGCTAACCTCATATAAAGTTAGCCAAACATATTTTTTTTTAAAAAAAGAGCGACAATTTTTTTTTCTCCGCAACTAATTAGCGACAAAAAGGCGGCAGATTCTGGATACTTCAGAACTGAGAAAAAATAGATATTATAGAAGTTGTTTCGCTAACTTCATATGAAGTTAGCGAAACATCCATATTAAAAAAATAGCAAATAATTTTTTTTCTCCGCAACCCAATTAGCGACAAAAAAGGCGGCAAATTATGGATACTCCGAACTGTGAAAAATTGAAATTACGGAAGTTGTTTCGCTAACTTCATATGAAGTTAGCGAAACATCACATATTTGAAAAAAAAGAGCGACAAATTGTTTTTCTCCGCAACTAATTAGCGACAAAAAGGCGGCAAATTATGGATACTCCGGAACTGTGAAAACATTGAAATTACGGAAGTTGTTTCGCTAACTTCATATGAAGTTAGCGAAACATCACATATTTGAAAAAAAAGAGCGACAAATTGTTTTTCTCCGCAACTAATTAGCGACAAAAAGGCGGCAAATTATGGATACTCCGGAACTGTGAAAAATTGAAATTACGGAAGTTGTTTCGCTAATTTTATATGAAGTTAGCAAAACATCGCATATTTAAAAAAAAAAGAGCAACAATTTTTTTTTCTCCGCAACTAATTAGCGACAAAAAACCGGCAGATTCTGGATACTTCAGAACTGAGAAAAGATAGATATTACAGAAGTTGTTTCGCTAACTTCATATGAAGTTAGCGAAACACCGCATATTAAAAAAAAAATAGCAAAAATTTTTTTTTCTCCGCAACTAATTAGCGACAAAAAGGCGGCAAATTATGGATACTCCGGAACTGTGAAAAAATTGAAATTACGGAAGTTGCTTCGCTAACTTCATATGAAGTTAGCGAAACATCACATATTTAAAAAAAAAGAGCGACAAATTGTTTTTCTTCGCAACTAATTAGCGACAAAAAGGCGGCAAATTATGGAATAATCTGTTATCAACTTTGTCGGAGTTGTCTCGCTAACTTCATATAGGTGGATATGAGTCGTTACGTCTTTATAGTTTGCCAGTACCGCACGTCAAATCACACAGAACGGGTCGTTGTAATTATAATGAAATCTGCGGCTCCGAAGCAACTTTTTTACATAATCTCGCGTGAGGATTCTCGAAATGTATGTCTCTTTCGGCGACATTCACTATAAATTCCAAAATGTCAATCCTATAACTTTTTTATGTTGGTATATTTATTGACTCACCTAATACGCAACTATTGATTACTCGTGCCAAAAACTACGCATATAAACTGAAACATTAAAAATGGTTCAGATGCGCATAGTATACATGCCCTGTTTGAAACCCTCCTCTCATACGGTATATTTGCATGAGGAACAGCCAACGCTAGTTTGATAACAAATCTGGAACACATACAAAAATCAATTTTGAAAATATTTTATCTCAAAAAACTCCTATACAAACTTTCAACCCCCAGTTTATCCCAATTAGGGCTGAATTTTCAAAATCCCTTTCATTATCCATATCGGTGATGTAAAAAAGATCGATAATTATAACATATTACAAGCAGAAAGGCGTACAGAGCCATTTGTGAATTTTCAAAATATATCAACTTCCATTTTCACCCCCTTTGACGTCCTGGCAAATTCTGGCTCCATATCAGTGACGAAGAAAAGATCAATAACAATAACATATGAGAAGCAGAAAGGTGAACAAAGTCATTTGTGGCCTCTGTGATTTTTTTTAAATAACTTCACCTCCGAATAATTAACCTATGATGTTTGCCTAGAATAATAGAGGTTATTAAAACAACTCGCATTTTTCAACAATTATTGCGAATTTACACGATCCAATAAAATTGAACAATAAAATTGACCAATATGGGTTACATTTACAACTAACAATTTATTGGTCAATTTTGTCAAGTTTTTACTCAGGAATACCAACATACTCCCAAGAAATGGTTCAACTATAGGAAAAGTTCCGAATATTATTCAATAGCTTATTGAATTGACTTTGATCCATTCTTAAATATCGTTTGAATTGATTAGGATCTGCACTCAGGAATTTTTCGTGAACTAATGTCAAGTTTCCTTTTCCCTCTTTTCTCAATCCAAGCTCTAATTCACCATCTTCTACATCTCTGTCTTTTATATTCAGCAATGCACATTGCTGTGATTGTAATGCAACGTAAATTATGTTTTTTTTTCGCACTATCATTTTTCTCGCGGTCAGGGTAGGGTAAGGATATTATGTGCAAAGTTGGGCCTAGAGTGTCTTGTAAACCCTTGTTCAAGGAGCAAAAATTACTCACACTCTCCTCTTTATACATACTAGAAACTGTGTGCCTGGTACATAAGAACAAATCATCCTACGATGTTGTTGTTGGATCCACCCGCCAAAATGACAAGTTGAGACTGCCCATTCCATCATCAAATTTGATGGAAAAATCGTTGATCTATAATGCAGCTAAAATATATAATCATCTTCCGACTCATTTTAAAGATATCCAATCAATTGATCAGTTCAGAAAGTCTGTAAAGCAAGTTCTCATTCACCAGGTATTTTATAGTGTTCAAGAATACTTTGATAAAGATATGGATGGCATACTGTTATGAAATCATTTCTTTTTTAACCCTTGTATATGTCCACTGCTAATAGTCACTACGAATTACAAAACAGTGTAACGACTATGGGTACAAACTATCTTATTAATTTATATACTTTATTTATTTACTCCTTTAATGTTATGTTAACTTATGACTATTCGTTCACCTACGATGTATATATGTTTGTGTGTATTTATTTATATTTATTTGTGTTTTTATCTTTCTCTTTTAACAAACAATGCTTTTTTGATATTCCTTTGTTGATTCTCCTGAATTTTCTGTGTTGCTTCTAAACTTATTTATTATTGCTTTGTCCACGAGATTTTATCTTTTGACATTAAAGTATATTTTGATTTGATTTGAAACACTATAGTGTTTAATATCCTTGAGGGTAGGGTATGTGAAATCGCGTAAATAATAACATAACCTGAAAATCTCTGTTCTAGCAGGCATCCAATTCATGGCCGAAAGTTACTGCAAATTGTCAATAAAAATTGATGAAAAATTAGAACCGATTCTAAACTCATCAATTTATTGATAAAGTTCAAATTGACGACAATTTTCTGTTTACACCTGTTTACACCTATTAATAAAATTCAACGTCACAAAATTGACCAATTTATTGGATCGTGTAAATTCGCACTGTCGATCTCAACTATTTTATCTTTATCAAATTATTGTAAATAACATTGTTGTTGATCTCACTGATTCCATGTACTCTCCAGTTTGTCACTAATTACTTAATTAGGCTAAGACAATTAAGAACAAAAATAAAATGCAACTACATGATTTGAACTGCTGCAAAATCCTCATTTTGGAAAGCTGGTCTTGTATTTGCCCGATTTTTTGCGCTTCTCTTGGTATTTCAACGAACGCGAATCTTTTTGATTCGCTCTTGAAAAAACTTCCTATCGATTCGCATTCACATTTCCCCCTCTTAATCTGCTCCTGACCCTAGGCGTGAGATTATCCTTGATATATTTCAATAAAGTGATTCATGCAATGATAAATCCATGTCTCGTCAGACAGTTGCAACCAGTCGATTCGATATGAGACGAAATGTAAACAAATTTCGGCGATAGAAAGACTGCCTTGGGAAAAGATTACTGTTTTACAAGTCTTGACATTGCCCACAGCTGATATACTTGTTAATGAGAAGATATAATTCGCCCAAACGAAGTTCCTTTACGCGGCAGGTGTTGACTGGTAGAAATCGTCACGAAAGAAAAAAGCGTTATGCCCCTTCCATGAGACTTTCTCTCTCTCTCTCTCTCTCTTTCGGCTCTTCTATTATTTACGAGTCTTAAAAGCATTCTTCATAAAATTGGTGCATTAATTTGATTAAATACGCGCATAACCGTTAGTATCAGTGGCGTGCGGTTAAGCGAGAATCGGTCGATTACTATGGAAAATATCGAAAAATTTATTAAATAATTGTTTGCAATTGAAAGATATTCCAGTCATCCAGTTTAGTCCACCAATTAATAATAATAATAATAATTTTTATTCTCCGGAAGGACAATACAAGAATTGTATAGTCGTAGTCGTTCTTCTAAATTCAAAGTAATGAGTACATTATAACATTCAGTTAATTGTAACATTGTAACATGTATATAACAGACAACACACAGTAGATTTACAAGTACTTATTACAGTGCCTGAGTAGTCATTCATCTAAAGTAAAAATAAACAGTAAATAATATATGATAACATTCAGTTAATTGTGTAACATGTATATAACAGACAAATCACAGTGGATTTACAAATACTTATTATAGTGCCTGATCGGCTTTATAATAACATCTTCCAATGGACCTTTTTATGCACCATGAGAAAACACTGTAATTAGAAAGTATATGTGCTAATATCACTTGGGAATTTTTTTTTTTTTTTCTGATGGGTAGTTTTTCTATAATTCGGGAAAAGTGGGTTCGTGACGTCACGTTCTACCAAAAGTTGATTTGGCATCAGTTGTATGAGTTGGAATCATGGAATTGTGACGTAATGACATTTGTTATTTGATACTTTGATAGGTTCGTTCGTTTGCTCCACGGAAGAGAATATTATCAATCGTTTGACTCTCTTCAGCTCTTTTTTGCATATATCTGATACGAGACACGAGATATGCAGAGAACTTCTGAAAAATGAACAAGCTTCCATGAATGTTTGGTATTGAAAATTTCGGAAATTATTTTCTAATTTTAATAACTATGAAAATGTCTAAAAAGTGCAATGTGCCCGGTTGTCTGAACACCAGTGAAAGTGAATCAAACTTTTGTAAAAAGCGGAAATATATGCTTTCATCATAAGTACATGACCTACCAACGATGAAGAAACCCAAACCAAATGAAAACATCACTCCTTCAGCTAGTAAAACTGTGTTGAGTGACATTACATCCATGGGAAATATTTACTCAAGAGTTTCGAATAGTTCTTCTCCTAGCAGTAGCCAAGCTAGTACATTATCCGATTCACCAAAATAACACCACAAAAAAAATTCTGAGTATATTCCTAGTCAGTCTTCATCCGATCCTGATTGTGAAAATATCGAAGGACAGCAGCGCCAGCGCTTATCTATTGCACTTATAGAAAAGAAGAGTAATTTTATTTGGGGCTCCCTGAAAATGTTTACCACATTGTGAAATACATTACCAAAATTGAAGAAATTAAATATATGGATGTTCTGATAAGTTTAAAAAAGATACGGGTTGGGGATGTATACTCTCGATTGGCTGATGACTTTGATTGGAGTTAATCAAGTGTTCACAAGATTTTCATAAAAGCTGTGCCTATGATGGCAAATTGTTTACAAGAGCTTATATATTGGCCTGACATATCTGAAATTGAAAGAAATTTGCCGATCCCTTTCAGAGCTCGCTATAAATAAGTTAATTCAATTATTAATTATCTGGAAATTGAAAAACCCTCTGATCCTGTTCGCCTGTCCATGACTTGGTCAGAATAGAAAAAATGCAATACTGTAAAATTTTAATATCTGCTACTCCAAATGGCACAATACAATTAAATTTTATTTCAGGAGCATACAGTAGACGAATTCTTTAACAACTTTGTCGATAAGATTCATTTCTTCTATTTTGATTGATTGAAATTCAAAAATACTTTAAATAACTAGAATGTGCAGTATTATGTCAAAGTTTTCTAAGGTTTGTTGTCACAATCTATTCATGAATGTCAATATCTTCAAAATTTTTTTTTTCTATAGCTTTGTAACCATAGGGAAAATTTTTACCATAGAAAATGTAAGCCTGTATTTGTGAAAAATAGATGAGTTAACGTCTTTACCTTTGAATTAGTATCCCTCAACAAAGAATTGGTGTGAAATAAGTAAATAATTTTGCAAAAAATTTACGAAATTTGTATGAACATATTTCAAGTCTATTCATTCTAAATTATTGATTATATTTTCAGTAGTTCAAACTTAATAAATATTTGACTCATCACATGAAGGAAACACTAACAGGTATGGAATATGAATTTATTTATATTATAATACAAACAGACAAAGCCTACATATTTATTCACAATATAATGCATTTATGATTGATTATATCTAAACAATCACAGAAAAAATAATTCGGCGAATACCCCAATGGATGAAAGTAAGTTCAACAGAAGCTTAAATCCCCACTTCATTTTGAAGAATTCATCCATTGCTTGATCCATTCTGTGTAAACTGTACAGATGCTAGATGAACATGAAACAAAAAAAGATTATGAAAGTAGTCCATGTCAGGTGGAGTTCTATTATCTAGTAGAAAATCAAGTCTGCTCCACAGTAAGAATCATTTATTTCTAGGAAGTTAGAGCTTGGAAAGTATTTTGTTATTAGGTTTCTAAAATAACATAGAAAGATAGGGTGAACATTGTAAACATTGAAGAGATTTAGCATCAATAAACAACATACGGTTCTTACACAAACATTGAATTTAAAATGTCAACTCATTAATTCAGTCGATAACCTATGTTATATTAATCAGTTGACATTTTTACTTCAATGTTTGTGTAAATCAGTGATGTTATGTTTATTTTTGTGGTAATACTTCTATCAACTTTTACAATGGCCACTCTTGTATCTTTTTTATGTATATTTTAGAGAGCCTGAAGATGGCAAAATACTTTGCCGAAATGAATTGCTAATTTCTTCCCTAGATATAAATGCTTTTTACTGTAGAGCAGACTTCATTTTTTCTACTAATGAAAAAAAAAGCTTGATATTTTTTTCAAAGGATAAACAATAACTTTTTTAATGAAAAATCAAAGTGGTTTCAAATATAAATTAGAAAAAAAAAGCATTTTCACTTTATATTTCTTATAAAATAACCAGAGGTTGTGAAGTATCCCATGTTCAATTTTGATATAAAGTATCATTTAACCAATATATTAGGAGTAATTTTGACAAACTTGAAATAACTAAATAAAATAATCCTCACCTTCATTGGCAAATGCTCCACTGGATCAATCAAAGGAGCTTGCGCTCTCAGGGATTACACAGTTCTTTGGTATATTCTGTATTCTGTGCATGTTCTGAAACATGAAAACAAAATCAAATATTAATATATATATATATATATATATATATATATATATATATATATATATATATATATATATATTTATATATAATGCCTGTGGCTTCCCGTTTCCCATTATCTCGTTTGGGTGCCATAATTGATTTTACAGCAAAAGTAATTTTCAAGTTAGGTTACACACGAATTCTTCATTTATAATAGAGAGCCAAAACACCAATGTTCATGACCGTAATTCAAAAACTAACCGAAACCCCATAAAAAAATGTACCCCTCATTTGACCCCTTTAGGGGGTGAATTCCAAAAAGAAAAGCTCAAATACCAGTTTTCAATATACACATACCTTCAGAGGCCGAACAGTCTAAACACGGACATTCTATGACATTGCTTCTTCGTCTATCTGCACCAAACAATCATTAAAAAAATTGTGGATTTTATGTTCCGGTGTGAGCTTTGCTTTCACATTGCAGACGTTTTCTTGGCGTTTCAACTATATGTAGCTAACAGCATTATCACCACTGGTGTCACTGGTAGATCTGTAATAAGATAACATGTGTTGGTTTACTTTTTTGATGCGAATAAGTCAGTTGAAAATGATCTCGATATTTATTTTTGCTATATACCTAACACAAATTGCTTACCGTTTTCATTTCAGCACTCAAAAAAGTCATGTTTGTTAAATAAAAAGAGTAAATCATCTCATAATCCACCCTTGGCAAATTTTCCGAACCTGCTTTTACGAAGCCTTGTTTCATTATAAACACACCAAATCGTTTATGATATTAATAAGTTGATAAAAATAAACATTGATGGTTAACCTCAAATCTCAATATTATTTTCATGGGAACTGGAACTGTCTGTAACATTTGCGGTGTTGCCAATGATCGGTCTTCATCAAAAGGAAGGCCCGTTCAGAAACTTTGAATGTTTTAAATGAAGAAACCCGTTGTTGAAATGAGATTTTTTTTTATGAGTCTATCAATAAACAGAGTTCAATTATATATTAATGGTGTATATCAAGCAGTGAGCTATATTTTTGACAAGAACAGTAATGCGTGTTTCTGAACGTGGATTATGGAGGGGGTAGTTTTCGATGAACGTGACGTCACGGGTACTCTTTCAACCGCAATATCTTTTCGAAATAAAAAATATATGATGGCATTCTATGTCAATTGGACGTTTCAAATGAAATACAATCGACCTATATAAGTTTTGGAATTTTTTTTTCCTAAATGGAAAGGTCCATTAGAAATTGGTCTGGTAATTTATTAAATAATGAAGGACCTAGTGAATTAGGACAGTTTTTAGATATTTGAACCCTAGAAAAAGGTATATTCCCCAGGAAATATGTTCGTCTATATATATAAAAACCAAGAAATCGAGCGGTCTCATCTACTGACTGTAAGTCACCAAAATCAATGTCACTAACTTCTTTTTGTCTATTATGAAAGCGAAAACATTTTGTTTTATTTGTATTCAGATAAAGTGAGTTAGCTCTGAACCACTGGTCCATATCAAAGGAAATTTTATTACATTTCTGACGTATACATGATTCATCCCTATCTGATACAATAACTGATGTGTCATCAGCGTAAACAATAATTGAGCCGTTACAAATCTTCACAATATCGTTAATACAGAGTAAAAATAAGGTAGGTTCCAGGACCGAACCCTGAGGAACTCTTACTTCAGAATATTCACTACACGATGACAGATGGTTAACAATAGTGACATGGTTACTACGTTTACTCAAAAAACTTTTTATCATCACATATCAATTTTGAATCGAATCGGACCATAAACACAAATCTCGTCCGCCATCTTGGAGCCGCCGTTTTGTTTTTTTTCTCAAAAAAATGCATAATGCATTGTCACGGGAACTATGAACACCTGATAAATTTCACGTTAATCGAACAACTAAAAGTGGGTCAAATTTAACTTGTAAGATTTGATGACAAATATCGGGACAGGTGAAACTAAATAAAAGCTTGTAATAAAAATACCCCAACAGGGCACTCGCCCTCAGCAATGCATTTAATAACTTCAAGTACATATGAGTGAATTGCAGTTGTGGTCGATTTATTTTGCACAAAACCGTGTTGGTCTTATGCTATGATATTAAAACCATTGAGAAAAGATAACAATATCTCCAGGAATGATAATTCAAATATCTTGGAAAAGATAGAAGGTACCGTTATTGGTCGATAGTTACTTATTAGGGAAGAATCGCCTTTTTACACGCTTTATATTAGCCCACCCACTCCTTTGGGCGCGATTTTGACCCACGTTAAACGGTCAGATTTCATTCAAACTTTGTAGATTTATCGAGGACCGATGACAATACACTAATTTGATAAGATTATTCAATTTTTTAATTTGCAAAAAAAATATAAAAATAATAGTTTAAAAAAAACTAAAAAAACGCTTTTATAAATAAACCAAACTAAAAAGTAGGAAATGAATAATGATTTGGTTTTCTATAAAAGCGTGTTTTTTTAAACTATTATTTTTATATACAGGTGTACTTTTACCAGTTTTCATAGCTTGCGGAAATATTCCATTAGCAAATGATAAATTTATGAGATGGACAAGTGGTGCCATAAGGTGTTTGAGAACACGTTTAACTATCAAATGAGGTTCCTCATCAGATCCCGAGAAAAATTTATTTTTCAATTTTCTGTTGAGCATGACAAATAGTGATTTCTCCATGAGGCCAACTCATTAAGCCATTATTGAAATTAGTAATTGGTAGACTAAACTGGATAACTGGGAATATCTTTTAATTGCAAACAACATTTTTCAATAATTTTTTTCGATATTTTCCATAGTAATGTCACTTTACTCTATAGTGAATTTAGAATAACGCCCGATTCCCGCTTAACCGCACGCCACTGATAATAACGGCTATGCGCTTATTTAGTCAAATTGAATGCACCAACTTTTATAAAGAATGAAATTTTCTGAGAAATTTATAATAAAAAAAATTCCCATATAGTTCCAAGTTTTTGGCGGACACTAATACGCGGATTAAATATCTGATACCGAGTTACTAATATTGTCCATTTTTAACCGACGAAACCAAAAAGGAGGAGATTCTCTAGTCGACGCGTATATATTTTTTTTATGTATGATTACGCATAACTTTTTACTGAGACGTCCGATTCCAATAATTCTTTTTTCAGTGGATAGGGTGTACTTCGACTTTGGTCCCATTTGAATTTAAAAGATGAAATGCACCCCTAAGGGTAGCGAAATGAAGGATATTGATCACTCACCCTCTGAATTCTGGTCCGTTAACCGATTCTATCAGGCATAACTTTGTACTGGGTTCTTCGATTTGGATGATTCTTTTTTTAATAGATAGGGTATACCTTATATTTGGATTTCGAAAGGAATTAGCCATCCTTACGGGTAGAAAAATAGGGGATAATTGATTTTTCACTAGTGAACATTAGCACACACATACGTAGTTGACAATGACAGATCGCTACTGACATTATTCTTGTTTCGTCAAAATCAGTATATTCTATGAGAGGATGGAATTATATACAAAGTAATGGAATAAACTAACCAGAACAACAAAAATAATTTATATTACAACAAATAGTAAAAGTAGATAATCATATTATTTAACTGGTAATAGTTGAAGTAAGGTGGGTAAGTAAGTATTTTGGAAGTAATAAAAACAAGTAGGTAGTAATTGGTAGATTTTAGCCACAAAAAATTGAAAAATAAAAACTCTTTAACAAAAAATTAAACCGACGAAATACGGAACTGAAAAGTAAAAAATAAAAACTTTTTAACAAAAAATTAAACCGACGAAAAAATCAACTGAAAAGCAAAAAATAAAATAAACCTTCTTAGTCTAAATGATAATTGAGCTCCTAAACTAATATAAGTAACTGATTTTGAGTCGGCGCCAAACAAACTAGCAATTGAATTAGGTGAAGCGTAAAATGATGACAGCGAGATGCACGGCTGCGTTTTGATGACTTCTTTCATAGATAATGATCTTCGATAATTGTTATTCTATGCACACCATTCAACTAAAATATTTATGTCGTGTTGTAATATGGTACAGTCCGTAGGATCCCGATTTTTTTTATAAAGTTTCATATCGTCTGCGAAGATGAGTTTTTTTGATTTTATGGAGTCACGCATGTCGTTTACAAACATAAGAAATAAAAGTGGCCCCAGGTTTGAGCCTTGCGGCACCCCAGAACAGGCGATAAATTCAAACCTTTTTTTAAGCGACGAAACCAAAAAAGAGGGGGTTCTCTAGTCGACGCGTTTTTTTTTATATGTATGACCACGCATAACTTTTTACTGAGACGTCCGATTCCGATAATTATTTTCAGTGGATAGGGTGTACTCCGAAGTTGGTCCCATTTGAATTTAAAAGATGAAATCCACCCCTAAGGGTAGCAAAATGAAGGATATTGATCACTCACCCTCTGAATTCTAGTCCGTTAACCGATTCTATCAGGCATAACTTTGTACTGGGTTCTTCGATTTGGATGGTTCTTTTTTTATTAGATAGGGTATACCTCATAGTTGACCATATTTGGATTTCGAATGGAATTATCCACCCTTACGGGTAGAAAAATAGGGCATCATTGATTTTTCACTTGTGAACATTGGCACACATGTAGTTGACAATGACAGATCGCTACTGTTATTATTTTTGTTCTCCTACATCCGTCACAATCATTATATTCTATGAGAGGATGGAATGATATACATGGTAATGAAATAAACTAACCAGAACATCAAAAATAATTTATTGTACAACAAATAGTAAAAGTAGATACTCATATTATTTAACTGGTCATAGTTGAAATAAGGTGGGTAAGTAAGTATTTTGGAAATAATCAAAAAACAAGTAGGTAGTAATTAGTAGATTTTAGCTACAAAAAATTGATAAATAATCACTTTTAAACTAATGTAAGTAACTAATTTTGAGTCGGCGCCAAACGAACAATCAACGAAGATAATTAAATTACTTCAAAAAAATTATCAGAATATCACCGTGCAACTCGATGCCATCATTTTACGCCTTACCTGAATCTTTTGCTTGTTTGTTTGGCGCCGACTCAAAATTAGTTACTCACATTAGTTTCGGAGCTTAGTTATTGAGACTAAGAAGGTTTATTTTATTTTTTACTTTTCAGTTCCATATTTTGTTAAAAAGTTTTTATTTTAAATTTTTTGTGGCTGAAATCTACTAATTACTACCTACTTATTTTTTTATTACTTCCAAAATACTTACTTACCTACCTTACTTCAACTATTACCAGTTACATAATATGATTATCTACTTTTACTATTTATTTATTTATTACAAAGTAGGGATACAAACAGATAAATCCAACGAGTATCCTCTTCCCAGGTAATCTATTAGTAATCGAATAGTGAGCTAAAATAACTTACAAGATAAACATTATGAATGATGCATTATAGATTAAATATGAACAAATATGAATAAATATGAACAAATATGAATAAATATGAACAAATATGAATAAGTGACAATATACCTATGTACAATGTGAACAATATATAAACAATTCAAATGAGATATTAACTGTATATTGACGTGAAAATAATCATTATCAGGTTAAACGAAGGCAGAACATGGATTTCACGTAGTTTTTAAACCTTAGAAATGAGAGCCTGAATATTGCGATGTCATTACAGTGGCTATTAAAAGTTCTCACCATTCTACAAATGGGAGAGTTTAATTTGTTGAAATATAAATTATTTTTGTTGTTCTGGTTAGTTTATTTCATTACTTTGTATATAATAATAATAATAATAATTTTATTTACCATACCAAAAATACAAATACAAATACAAATACAAATATAAATACAAATACAAACACAAACAAACAAACAAAAGTATCCTACGCAATTTATAAGTGAAGGGTAAATAGAGGTGGTGTTCTCCCAAAAAGCCTCAGGAGCTTGTCTATGGAATTTCCTATTCTATAACTCAGTAAAATGGAAAAATTAAAAAACAAAAGAAAAGATGTCTAGTGATGTTAATTAAGGAAAAATCAATGTTTGAATTCTCATTTTGGTAAAGCACTATAATAACATGTGGAACATGCACAATATGGTTTTGTTCTTACATATACGTTTACACATGATCATCTATAAATACATTGTAAGAAATATGGACGTATCATTGGAATAATATAAATATAATATAACGAAAAATCAAAACATCAAGGCAGCAGTACAAAAATTTCATAAAAGGGAAATAAATACATTGAGCGTTAGAGAAGTTCTATTTATATGAAAATCAGGGATCAATGAGATTATGGAAAACATTTCTATTTATGATAAATAGAAAGATGGTTTTCAAGTTTATTTAAGTTTTTTTTGTATAAGTTCATAAATTGCGTTTTATCATCAACTATGTTCGTTTTGATAGGTTCGTTTGAAAAATCTCTTATAAACTGATCCATAATTGAATTTATTCCATCCTCTCATAGAATATAATGATTGTGACGGATGTAGGAGAACAAAAATAATGACAATAGCGATCTGTCATTGTCAACTACATATGTGTCCCAATGTTCACTAGTGGAAAATCAATTATCCCCTATTTTTCTACCCGTAAGGGGGTTGATAATTTGATTCGAAATCCAAATATGATCAACTATGAGGTATACCCTATCTAAAAAAAAAACTTCCAAATCGAAGAACCCAGTACAAAGTTTTGCCTGATAGAATCGATTTACGGACCAGAGTTCAGAGGGTGAGTGATCAATATCCTTTATTTTGCTACCCTTTCAAATTCAAATGGGACCAACTTCGAAGTACACCCTATCCACTGAAAAAGAATTATCGGAATCGGACGTCTCAGTAAAAGTTATACGGATCATACTTAAAAAATAAAAATATGCGCTCGACTAGAGAACCTCCTCCTTTTGGTTTCGTGGGTTATTCACTTCATATTCAACAAACACATTTCTGTTCGAGAGGTAATATTTCATCAGGAGGTTTTGGAGTTTCGCAGAAATTCCGAATCGACTCAGAAGTAATGATTTCTTGGGGTGAACAAATCTCACACGAACAAATGCAACTATTCAAACTGCATAGATTGCAACGCATTCATTATCTATAAATTTTATCACCAGAGCCAATTTTTATTTATAACCAGACATTCCTCGTTTTATCGCAAGTCCACTCATCAAAGCACGCGCTTGCCATTATCAGCTTCACCAATCTCTAATTATCGACACTTTAAAAAGTAGCACTGCATGCGAATTAGCTGGTGGATGCACAAAAGTGAAAATTGCTGAAATTCGATCAAAAATTGTAAAAGTGCTGAGCCGGTATCGAGAATTGAGGCCACCGCTAATTGGACAGTTAATTTGGCGCTGCAGATGGCTTTTTACAATGGAGAACTTGCATGGATATTTCGAAGAAAATTGCTTGGGTTCCATTGTGACTGTTTGTTGTATATTGTTACCATTGAGATCGCATAAAATTATTGGAAAGGCTTATGTAGCTGTTCCCCAGACGTAGAAAAATTCAAGGTAGCTTAAACACATTCCGAACAACTTTTCTCCTAGTCATTGTAGGAACTGAAATTATCTTCAAAGGTCTGGAGCTGCTTATGAACACAAGCTTTAATAACCAAGAAAATTATACGAAACTCAATAGAAATAAAAATGATTAAAAAAATTTCAAGGCAAGTTTTTACACAAATGCACTAAAAAAGAAAAAATAATTTCTTTAATTGTTTGACCTAGATTATTCTGTGAGTAGCAAGAATACCTATTTTATATTCGCGACAAGCTTTTGAATATTCACAGAATAACCTAGGGCAAACAATTGAAGAAATTATTTTTTCCTTTTCAGTGCATTTGTATAAAATCATGTCTTAATTTTTTATTAATAATTTTCATTCAATTATTTTTAGTCATCATGAAATCCGTCATCTTGTTGAATTCTGACAGAAATTGATAATCTCCGACCCCAAAAAAATCCACAAACCAATTTTGAAGGGAATCGGGCCAAAATAACAAAACACGTCGCCATCTTGACAAAAACATCATAATGTCCGACCTCAAAAATCCCCACACACCAATTTTGAATGGAATCGGGATATATAATCCCAAAACTCTTCGCCATCTTGAATTCGTGGGTTTAGACAAAACAATCATGATCTCCGTCCGCAAAAACCCCCACATACTTCATTTTTTTAGAGTCACTTAATATTGCATCTAGGTTGGCCATGATTGGACGTCAACTAATCTGAGGACCTCAGGTGATGTCAGAAAATTACAAACGCAAAGTTTTATTGACTAGTATATACAGTGCTCGTCTAAAGTCCGTCCCCCCCCCTACTAATTTTTGAACCACCTGGTATATCGCAACGAAATTTTGAGGGCATAAATAGGAAATAATCACAGCTAAAAGTTTTAAAATGGCGGCTGCATGCCATCTTCAATAAATTTTTTAAATAGAACAGCCCGTATATTATTCCATTTTTGAAATCTGCTCATAATTCTCAACGGTTTTCTCTAATACACTTTACTCCTAAATTCAATTGTTTTCGAAATATTAACGTTTGAAAAGTGAAATTTTGGTCTTTTCAAACCCAACCAAAAACAGTAATGTTGCTTTCAATCAAGTTTGCATTGAAAAAAATCGTTGTAGCGGTAACATCTTGTTTACTGTCAAACTGAAGTGCTAACTGTCAAATAGTCCGTTGAGCGCCAAAATCCTTTTATGAAAAGTGTGATCATGGCTCGTAGTTCAGACGATGAATTTGAAGCAGTTTTGATATTTGGAGAAGCTGGAAGAAATTATCATCTAGCAGTCCGTATGTTTAATGATATATTTCCCGAGAATCCTATTTCGAGGTCATATTTGCGCTAACTTTTAAATGATCTCCAAGCAACTGGTACGCTGAAAGATGCTCCAAGATCAGGAAGACCGCCTCTTTCAGAAGAAAAAAAGATAGACATTGTTGCTGACATGGTAATCAATCCGACTCAATCGACGTCTGCAGTTGCTGAATCCTGTGGAGTAAGTTCAAAAAGTGTCCAAAGAGTCCTAAAAAAAGAAAAGGTTCATCCCTAAAAAATGAAAATCCTGCATGCTCTCACGGAGGATGATCCAGACCGGAGGGTTGAATTTTGTGAAAAGAGGGAAAACAAGAACAATGGAAGGAGAACGGGGCTTTCTAAAACGTGTATGTTTCGCAGACGAATGCACGTTTTTTCTTAATGGAAAAGTCAACAAACAGAATGAACGATACTCGAGCGATACTAATCCGCATATTTTTAAAAGGTGAATTTTTGGGTGGGGATTTTAGGCAATCGCGTTATTGGACCGATTTTCATCAGAGGCAATCTTACAGGAGTTCTTTACAGAAACTTTTGAAACTGAAATTAAACCTCGAATAGAGACAAATTGTTAAACAATCAGAAGAGTTTGAAAATCAAAATCATATTTTAGCAGGATGGGGCACCTCCCCATTTCGATCGCATGGCTAGAGAATTCTTCGATACTAAACTTTCCTAGCGATGGATAGGTCCCAGGAATACAGAATGACACAAGTTTACCGGATCTTACACCTCTAGATTTTTTCCTTTGGGGTATCTGAAGTCAAAATCTACGCCACTGAATGTCAAACAATAGAAGAGTTGGAACGCAGAATAATAGATACATGTGAAGATATAGATGAACAGACTTTCATCAACGTGAGAGAAGCTATTTGTAATAGGGCACTTCATTGTCAAGATTTAGGAGGGGGGCCACATTGAACACTTGATGAAATAATTGTTGGGGTTAAATAAAAGTGTTATTCAAAAATAACTTATAATTTTTTAGCTAACTAATTTGTTTTGATTGTGAATTTACAGAACACATTCGTAGGTTTCGAGATTTTCCGGTAAGCGGTACTGTTTATCCTTAATAAACTCTCTTAACGCTTCTTATTAGTCGAATTCATTAAGAGATTCAACTACAAATTAATAACAACGTTTAGTTAGCAAAATGTTTTACCGGAAGTGACCAAAATCCATACTTCATTTTAAAACGGAATGTCACTTTTCAAACGTTAATATTTCTAAAACAATTGAATTTAGGAGTAAAGTGTATTAGAGAAAACTGTTGAGAATTATGAGCAGATTTTGAAAATACAATAATATACGGGGTGTTCAAAAAATTATTGAAGATGGCGGCACTCAGCCGCCATTTTAAAACTTTTAGCTGTGATTTTTGCATGAAAAAGTAGGTTTTTATCTCCTATTTAAGCCCTCCAAATTTCGTTGCGATTTACCAGGTGGTTCAAAAATTAGTAGGGGGGGGGGGGCGGACTTCAGACGAGCACTGTATACAAACGTTCACTATACTGATCCGAATACAACAAATTATAAACTATCAATTCGGTCAAACTTTGCAAACCCAACAAATCAAGTAAAGTATTACTCCTACTTTCCAATCCAAATAAATATACATATCACTAAACAATAAAATGGCCCAATAGTGATCAAATGAATGAATTAACACAACCTGCTCATACGAATCAATGTTTCTGTCAAAATAATGTTTTGTCTATGCGTCATGAGTCGGTTAGCGTATACAAGGGGTTATAATTCACCGCGGTGCGGTCTCCAACACTTGACCTTTGTATTCTATTAAAAGTTTCTCATAATTTACACTGGTCAGTTTTTTTTATAATACCCGTAAGCACCGAGTTTTTTGGCTACAAAACATTAATGGCTTGCCCCCTCAGCTGTGTTCTCTGCTTGCTAGTTTTCTCTCAAACAGGTCTCTCCATGTAGTGGTCGATGGAGTTTCATCTGACACTCTACTCATAAATGCTGGTGTTCCGCAAGGATCTATTCTCGCACCAACACTATTTCTACTTCACATCAACGACCTGTTGAAAGCAACTTCATGTCCAGTACACAGCTTTGCCGATGATAGTACCCTCCATACCGCTTTCTCTTCCAGGGCCCCTATATCAGCCCGTGAAACCAGAAATGAACGAGGAAGAAATGTTAATAATATAAATATGGACTTAGCAACAATTCTCGAGTGGGGATCTAATAACTTGGTAGAATTCAATGCAAACAAAACACAAGCATGTCTTTTCTCTAAAAAAGCCGATCTCACTGTGCCTAACATAACTTTGTCAGGAGTAACCATACCACTGAAGTCATCCATATCGATGCTTGGTATTACTATCAGCAATAACCTTTCCTGGGAAAATCACGTGAGGTCCATTGCCAAAAGTGCATCCCAAAAACTTGGTTTTTTGTTTCGTGCCAAGAGCTATTTCACCCCCACTCAGCTGCTTATGATCTATAAGGCACAGATCCGACCTGTCCTGGAATACTGTTCCCATATTTGGAGCGCGGCACCTAAACATATCCTGAGGCTATTGGATTCTCTCCAAAAAAGGGCAATTCGTCTCGTCGGTGATGCCTCGCTTACAAAGTCGCTCACTTGTCTGGAACACCGTAGAAAAGTTGGCGATTTGTCTCTATTTTATAGATATTTTCATGGGCGATGCTCTTCTGAAATATCAACAATCGTTCCTGCTTTGGCAGTCTCTTCGAGACTAACCCGTCAAGTTCAGTCATCCACCCTTCGTGGTCACTTTGGAGACGTGCAGAACATCACTTTCCAAAGACTCGTTCATCCAACGAACAGCGAGGCTTTGGAACTCATTGCCTAGGGAGGTGTTCCCCGAGGCATACAACCTCCAGAAATTCAAGAAGAACACCAACTCCTACCTTCTTTCCCTTGGTTCCCACGATGTTCTCTGAACATTACAGGATATCCCTTTTCGTGGGAACCAGAACATATTAAAAAAAAAAAATCTATTGCATTTCAAGTGTCTACATATTCGTTTTGGTCCTATTCCCTGGACTAGAACATCCCCCAAGTAAAAATTTCACGAAATAAGTGACCTACAAGATCCACGTACTGTTCTTGTGGTAATTGGCAATATATTTCGGCAAGAATTCTCGCTGCATCAACTTCCAAAAATAGACGACCCACATTCGGGAATTGCGAATATTTCTCTTTCGCTACTCTTCCTATTTTATGCCAGTCGCGGAGAGATCCTGTTTATTTCAGACTACCGCACCGCCGGGAAAGAGACTCATTCATTATGTTTTTATGTGTAGTCTAAATATTTGAACACTGCGGGATACGAGGTAAATATCGGACGGTTTTTGGTATACGTCGCCGCAACTATTCGTTTCAAAGAGAGTTTCAATATTTTGATAAGCTTTTTATTTGTGCATGTTTGTTTAGATAGCTCGAAGGAAGTGAATCCATGCTATCCACTGAAATGTTATTGTGGCAAAGGGACTCGGGTTTTAGTTGTCAATGAAAGGGGGGTGGGTTTGTTTAGTTGAGGCGTTTTCAGTATACTGGCGTCAGCACAAAAAAAAACAGCTCAAAATTAACTTACGTGATTAGGGATTTGAATCGGGATGAAATTAGGAATATTGCAGAAGTCATTTTTACCGAAAATAATTAGACACAAACACTTCTCTTATAAACATATTTTTCTACGTTCATGCAAAAAACAAAACTTTATTGAACTACCTATATTTAGTGAAAAAAGTGGTTCTTTATTGCAGTGTGCAATAAAATGTTTATTGCACTCATCTGTCATTCTACATCTGTCATAGTGCCATATGAATAAAACATTTTTTTGTTTTTGCATGAACGTAGAAAAAATATTGTATGCAACTCGTGCAAAAAGTGTTTATTGCACTCGACTTGTACTCCAACTCAGCCTGACGGCCTCGTCGGATAACTTCACATCGAGTGCAATAAACACTTACTTTTTGCACTTGTTGCATAAATAACTATTTATTGGGAGTGGCTATGTTAACTCGATATAAAGTTAGCACTGGCACAACAGTAAATTTACGAGTAAAAGACGAATTACAGAAATATCGAAAAGGGAAACATTCTCAATTGAATATTGATAGAAATATTTTTCTGAGTTAGGGCCTTTTCAGAATATCTATCA
>JAFIRS010003288.1:0-144820 GCA_018342105.1 Gonioctena quinquepunctata | reverse complement strand
TCCACCCTAAATGTTTAATGAAATTACGACATGTTTTCAAATGACCCAAATTTGTTTCCAATTTTCTCAATATTCCGATGGAACTGTTGGCAGAAATTTTGATACCCTTTGTACAAAGCCGAATACTATAAGTTAAATGTTTTAGCCATGTTTCACGTTCCATTGGACTGGATTTTTGTTTGAGAAGTTTTTGAGCCTCCTGTATTTAATAATCATCTCATCGCTGAGAGCGGCAATTTGTTCAGAATTCATGGTTATTTAAAAACGAGAAGAATGAATGCTTTTCACAAAATACAGAGTTTTTCTCTCTCACCTTGATTTAATGGAATACAGCCGTCCCAGTTGTCGTCGTCGTCGTGGTGGATGGGGGCCTTAATTTTTGTTGATGCTGATGATGGTCTAGTTTTTGATGAATTCAAAGACTGGTATCTTCGATGTGGATGGTTTTATGATGATTGAATATTCTCGAGGTTTGAACTCGTCGATTTTCGGTTGTAACACCTCGAATACCTTCCTTGGTAGGAAGACTGATTTGGTTTCCAAATCGGCTACTATTGTGTCCCCGTACTTCGTTTTGACTGCTCTCAATTTCTCGATTAGCATGGGCTTGTTTAGCGGCAATGTTGATAGAGCTACGGTTTCCCTGTAGCTACTGCTCGCAACAGCGTTTATTTCTGCAAGATTCATCTATAATAAATAAACAATCCCTTAAAATGTTTAAAGAAAAAAAACAATCCCTCCCCGTAAACAAATAGAAAAAACCCACCTCGATATATGAAGAAATGTTTGAAACAAAAACAACTCAAAGTGCCCTTTTGGCATACATAAAAAAGGTTTTGAAAAAAAAAGGAACACAATAAAATAAAAACTTACGTTTTTTAGATGTTTGGTAGATGAACACACAAACTCAGAGAGCAAGAAAGAGAGCACTGAATAGAACGATGTTCACAGTTCAGAGGACAGATGAAGAATGAAGCTGACGGTGGGGATCGGTCACCCACATCAATTTCCTACTGCGCAATTCGAAACTGTCAACTCGACAAAATTCTCAGAACTGGATGATGCGATCATTTGACCTTGAATATGCAAACGGATCCGTCCTGCTTCCATGTCACCGACAGTGCCTTAGTCCGCTTAGATACAAATACGAATAGTAATCGTTAGACTTATCCCACGGTTCGAGCGTGCAGCTGCATACTCTCTTATCTTGTTAATGTAAACAAACTCTTTCACAAAGGATGCCGCCGCCGATATCTTATCTCAATGTAAACAAAGGATGCCGCCGATATCCGGTCGCTTAAATAAACAACTGATAAGAAGTGCTGACGTAGATAATATTCCTGCAAAGACTTGTCGGTTGAGTCATAGCCGCATCATCGCTGACTCCTCCCACTTTCCAAAATGGCCGCCGCCATTCACTGATCACGTGACACTTCCGTCCGACCAATGCCGTTGACGGATATTGGTTGACACCCCAATATGGCTGCGGCTATTGATAACGGCCGGGGCTATCACCACGCCCACGACCTATCACAGCTCTCCCACCTCCCACTCTCAATCACACACTCCCATACACAACATGGCTGCCACCATTCCGACCAATCACAGGCCACTCATCCCCCCCCCCCCACCCCACATACAACCATCCCCACCCCTCTCACCGCCATCTTTTTCACAAACCCCTCCCACAACGAACCGCCCATGACCGCCACCATCATCCCTACCCCCACCCGAAAACCACCCCCTCACTCACTCGCCAAAACCCACCCCAATAGGGGTTGCGCCAGAACCCGCCTAGCATATCTACTGTGGAACGTTTACTCAGTAGAAAAAAAACGCCGTGTGAGATGTCAAAAGAAAGTAACAAAAAAAATTAAAGGCATCTGAATCTATATTTATTCTTTGAGTTGCTTGATTTTGCATTGGCTTTTGATGTTTAGGTAACCGCCTTCGATAGTACATTGTTAGCACTAATTAATAATTCTGACGATTCCGGTTTTTTCAGAGATCTGAATGTCACTTCTGAAAAAAATCTACATTATGGAATTAAGGAAAACAAAGAAAGTAAATGTATAAATTTATTAAAAATAAAAATATTACAATTCTATAAAATTCACCTTATATTTAAATCACATTTCGAAGACTAGCTTAAAGAGGAAGTACACTTCAATTGACTAGACTAGAGAAAGTTTTCAAAAATATTTGGTATTTTCAACAATGCAATATGTACATACACAAAACTCATTTTCCAGAAACAAAAATCCACAAAATGGATCATTCATTTGAAAAACATTTGGTTTAACATAATTCGTTATATATTGGTACGATATGTAACGTATATCGTTAATCGAATTTATTTATGAAACTCAAGCAAAAATCGTATTTACCGAAGGAAAGGAATCTACTCAAGACACATTTGAACATTGCGCAAAACGAACTTCATTATGAATCAATTTTGACAATAAAAATCATAGAAGGAACTATTTGATACATGTGTGATAGTTTCTCTTCTCCATGAGAATTAAAATATTTTGAAATTTTTAAATAAACATTATAAACAACGTAGAATGGAAATCGAATGATTAATTATTAATACTCATTTGGCAAACTCTTTGTTTTTTTTTAGCAATAAAAACAGAAAGTTGAAGAAATAAACAAAACCTTCAATTCACGCTGACTCAGCTACTTGTTCCACAACAAGCGTCATAAAATTTGTTATAATTTTTTATAAAAGCATCGGGAATAAACACTTTAGTGAACTCAGACAGGGTCGGAGTAGTATCGTTGATGCCAGTGATACACAATGAAGAATAATATCTATTTTGTAAAGATTTCTCTAATTAAACTATTAATCTACCACGTAAAAAAACGAATACAATTGTATTGGCGGCTATTACTGTAGGTAATGGATTTTGCATGGCCCGATCCTGACTGAATGTTCTCACCTATTAGGCGGAGGCACAAAACTTTTTTGTACCGCTAAATATTGACTAAGTCTTATAAATCCATACAGACTCTACGTGAAGTTTACACCGGGTGTCACTTTGAATACATCACACTTCAAATAACTCCCTACTGATAACAACCCAGTTGAAAGTGAAATCGAATGATAAGGAATTGAGTAGTTTCATCGATTCCCTTCGAGGTGATACTTCAAAGTTACACAAGACTACCATTTTTATTGAAATGTATCCGAATGTGACTTAATTTTGAAGTTTTATTATTCGACGAAAAAAAAGTGTTCAAGACAATCCTTGAAAAATTCGAGAAAATCTTCATTATTTGAGCAACTAACGTTCAATAGAGCAAAAACTCCTATAAAACATATTTCAGTTATTTGATGTAATCCTTATCAGATTTTTGTCAAGTAATTGCAAAATTTCTTATCTTTCAACCTTTGATATACGTGCTATAATCATACCCAGCACCATAATTGTTATACTGTCCATAATTTGCGTTCACACCATACTGATTAAAAGTAGTACCAACATAAGGCATGATTTCATTATTAAAACTAAGTCTTTGACAATCAGTGAAAGCCTCGGTACTAGAAACAGCACTGGTGTTGTAATCTTGCATAAAACTCGCATTAGTGATACTACCACTAGTGACTACAGCATTGCCAAACGTCTGCTCTATATTCTTGCTCATAATACTATTCCCATGCTTGCTTATAGAAACAGTGACATTTCCAACGTTCACTGTAACGCTATCATCGGAATTCGAATACTTCTCGATGTCGTTGGCGGCCTCTGACAAGGCGTGGATGTAGTTGTGAGCGAACCGCAACGTTTCAATTTTCGTCAGTTTGGTATCCTCAGGGAAGGTGGGCAGCACACAGCGCAAGCGTTCTAGCGCTTCATTCAGCATGTGCATCCGGTTTCTCTCTCTATCGTTGGCCTTGAGCCTTCTCACTCTTTTGATTTTCATGACTTGAGAAGGGCTTTTCGCCCTAGTGACCCGGTTTCTTCCAGTGGCGTATCTTCTTTTTGGCTTTTCCTTAACGGGGGTGGACGTTTTTATCTCGTCATTCTTGAGCGGGTAGAAGAACTCAACTTCTTCTTTGTTGTCGAATAGGTTTCGTCTGCATTGGCTTCCTCCCCAGGCGGGATTTCTACATGGTGGTACAACTTTCTCTTCCAGAGTACTGTAGAAGGCAGTGTTGAATTTGTCATATAACTCCTGGTTGAAGTGTTCGGAATTGGTGTTCTTTTTAGGTGTGAGGTCATTGTCTAAGTCGAAATAGTCACTTCGGTCATCTGTGAACTCTGAAGATTCTGACTTGAAGGAAACTTCGAAGCCGGAGTCGCAGCTGTCATCATATGAGAGATCCGTGAAGCTCATAGTGTCGAAATGAGACATTCTGAAAAGAAATAAAATTAGGTCAAATTTATAGTACAAAAAATGTGGGGTTTTCATGTTGAGTAAGGGATTTACAAAATGCTATATCCATGGTAAATTTTATTTTAGAAAGTTCCAAATATTGATCTAATTGTTTGGTTAGGAATTGAGGAATTATATTTTTGTCAACAAAAAATTATATAACTCAGAATTGAAGGATGTTCTTCTTTTTGTGATGGTATCAATGACTGATTTCATTTTATTAAAACATCTGACTCCTTTATATTTTGGAGAATTGAAGCCTAGGTTATGATTGTGTATTATCACAGTTTCTGGAGAACTCTTATTCATTATTCTTAATAACGTACATCAATTGAAAAGTGTACAGGCTTGGCAATTTTAGAAATTGAAATATTGTGAAAAGCGGTCTAAAATTTGCCATTGGATGCGCATTATTTAAACATCGATGTGATTCAAACACTATATAAAAATATGGCGATAATCCTCAAATTATTAGACCATTTCTCTAAGTAGATTCGACTATTCCAAAGTAGAGAGTTCTCATGTCTTCCATCGATACGGTATCTCTAATATTTCCTATATAGTCAATCTTGTTTTGATATCGGTTATATGTGATTTCAAACTTAATTTTTAATTTTGTTAATTTTTATCGAAAGTTTCTTAGAATTCATCAAAACAAATCACCGTAAATGATATTCTTCATTCCTAATAGATTACAGAATAATACGACAACCTTTCATTTGAACTGAAAAACAAATGTGTTAGGTATGACATAAATTCTGTTCTTATATCAGTGAATAAAAGAATCAAACGCCTATCGCGCAGATATACTCATTTCATGTTTAAACTTTCTTTCAGAGGGTTCAAATGAAAACTTGGTTTCTCGTTTTATAATGATTATATTTCTATTTTTCGCGAGAAATTAGGTAGGGTTCATTTCCTCAATTGATACCAGGTACCAAATTTGAATAGATTCTTACCATAAATTAGAAACTCGTCTGCCATCCTCAATTGTTGAATTCAATTGTTATTTTTTTACAAAAACTAGTCTCGGACCTCAAAAATACCTAAATACCAATTTGGAATAGATTTGGAATACTAAGCATCAAACACGTCCGCCATTTTGAATGTTTCATACTCAACAAATTGTTAGGCAAATCATATATACAACCAAATTTCAAGACATTTGGTCATATAAGTTGAACTAGCTGACCTGACAGACGTTGTCTTGTCCAAATTTCTATATTCCCAATTTTTTTTCCTGAAAACTCTCGCCGGCGTAGAATATTTTTTTTCCTATGTTTTTTCGTGTTGTTCCATCTAGGTTATGCCTTTGACTCTGCTCGCTTCCTGTTATTCCAATTTTATTTTCATCCCATTTTTTCGTCATCCCGTTACCGAGTTATCCCGTTTTCCCGTTATCCCATTTTTCTGTTATCCCATTTCCAAGTTTTGTCGTTTTTTCGTTATCCCGTTTTCCCATAATCCTGTTTTCCCGTTATCCCGTTATCCCGTTTTCCCATTATCCCGTTATTCAGTTTTTCCGTTCGTTATCCCGTTTTCCCGAAAAAAATCAGCCAAATTGATCTAGCCGTTCTCAAGTTATGAGCTTACCTATACAAACAGATATTCATTTTTATTATACAGGGTGTCCGGAGATGAAACCGACAAAACTTATGGGGTTTTTGGGACTGCCAATATGATTGCAAAATGCCACATAGAAACTGCTTCGTTACTGACTTACAGAGTGATTTGTGAATTTAGACAAAAAATTCAATCCGTCATATTAATACAGGGATTAGCCGATTTGGTTTTAGTTTGGTACATGAATTATACTGAAATGCCTTAACAAGTAGCCCTCTGAACGAAATCAATATCAGGACCGGAATATTATTTTTTTCCATGTTAAGTTCTTGTAAGAATAACTCACCCTGTATAATAAGTATAAAAAATCTGAGCTCATATTCGGATATCTACGGAAAAAATCCTACAGGAACTTGTTGAGAAAGTTTCTGGCACCATTTCAGTTATTCCGTAATAAATTATTATTTTCAATTTTTTCATTCAAGAAATTAATTGTCGGATAAAGTACCATAAAAAATGGGTTGATATAATAAATTTTAACGAAACCAAGACATAAATATTGATATTCTATTTAATTAGTTCGTAGTAAAATTTTATAAAATAGTCTCATAACCCAAAAAAACTGAAGATTTCGAATCTGAGCTCAGATTTTTGATAACAGGGTGAGTTATTCTCACAAGAATTTAACATGGAAAAAAAAGAATATTCCGGTCCTGATATTGGTTTCGTTCAAAGGGCTACTTGTTGAGGCCTTTCAGTTTTATCCATGTACCAAATTTGAACCAAATCGGCTATCCCGTATTTAATATGGCGGATTGAATTTTTTGTCTAAATTCACAAATCACTCTGTATGTCAGTAACGAAGCGGTTTTGGACATTTGTATATGGAATTTTGCAATCATATTGGCAGTCCTTATAACCCCATAGGATCTCCGGACACCCTGAATATTCCTGTAAACTTTTCCAGAACATTCCAATAATTTTTCTAAAAATGCTTTATTTCCCTAAAATTCTTAGTCGGAGTATTACGAATATTAAAAAAAACAATTAGCCTAATCGGTCCAGCCGTTGGTTTTATAAAATAAAAAAAAATGTTACCCTGACCGGTATTCATTCTTGTGACCTTCTGCTTGGTAGGCGACAGTGTAACCGCTGAGCTATTTCCTCTTTGGTAATAAATGACTCGATAGTCTTTTTCTTCGCCAAATTTCTATATACCCGAATTTTCCAATTTCCGGGCAACCTTCCTAATTTAATCGAGATACATTTTTATTATACAGAGTGGCCACTTTTTTAATAGGATTGTATTGGTAACTTTTAAACCATAAGAGTTGGAAGGTCGGTCAAATGGAGAAAAAGTTGCATTTATAGAAGCATTGTCGAGCAGTTCAAACAAATCGAGATTATCAGGGCCGGTTATTGAGATATCATAAGAAAAGTAAATTCTGTCATTTTGATTTTTCTTTTTTTCCCACTTTATTTCGAATATTATCAAAAAATGTCACAGGAGTTTTTTATTTGACAGTAAATTATGCTCAATTTGACATAATCAGATTTTGTATCCAACGTTTCGTACGCTCTGGGCCACCCTCAACCTCATTTTTTTCAATACGGACCTGCATATTTTATGACACTTTTCGAAATAACTTTCAACGCTGAATTCAACGATATATCATACAATGTCATTCAAACTTGATTTTCAGGTGATTTTGACCCTTATCCAAATTTCTTTCGGTCGGATCTGTATTACATTTAGGTACCTTTAGTTTAATTAACAACATGCAAAACATTTCGATAAGAAAATCAACTTACTCATCTTCAACTGAATGGAATGTAACAGAATCAAAGCAAGAAACAAGTAATAATTATTTACAAATTTCAAGAGGTGAAAAACCTAATTCATAATAATTAAACGAAACTATAATTTAATGAAAGAAAAATCAAATGATTATTCGAAAGTAAATGATGAACATTAATAAAGTAAGTGTTCGAAATGTCCACCATTTTGTGAAATGCACTTTGTGGTTCTGGAACCCATACTTCTTATACATTTGCTTATTTCGTCTCCTTGAATACCTTCCAATACATTCTCAATCTTCTCGCGAGGAATCATATTGTTGGATTTGTCATTTGTTCCGTTGAAACAAATTACAGAATCGAACTTCATTTTGAGATCATTACGATATAATTTTTGCAAGGCTTGAATTTAAAATCATTGTAATCGCGTCTCTTGACCACAGTTCTCGATTTTTTTTTTCTGGGTTCAACTGAATTTGGGTCAGAACATTGATATTGTTGATAGACTTGTTTTTTCTTACATACACAAAACTCTAGGTTTATTGAATGTATTATTTTCAAGTAGTAGGCCGTGGATAAAAAAGAACATAACAAGAAATGTCATATTATTTGTCACTTCGTTTATTATTGTGTCACAAGAACTTGTCATTAAATACTTTTCTGAGTAATTTCAATTCAACTTATTCGATATGGTAAGATACACAAATGAAGAGAAGAGAGATATGTACGAATTGTACATAAAACTAGATAGAAATTCGTTCAAAGCACAACAAAGGTATGGTGAATTATATCCTGAAAGAACAACACCAAATATTAAAATGTTTCGAGGTTTATCTACAACGTTACTTGCACATAATTCATTCATCAAACCTAGAGGTCCTTATGTACGACGAAACGAGCCTATCAATGACATCAATGCTCTGACCCAAATTCGAATGAATCCAGGAATAGGATCGAGAACTATGGCCAGTGAATGCAATTTATCAAAAAGTGCTGTTAATAAAATACTCAAGAGACACGGATACCATGACTATAAATACCAAGCCGTGCAAAAACTATATCGCAATGATCCTGAGAGAAGGTTGCAATTCTGTTATTGGTTTCAACGGAAGGTGCGGAATAACAACAATTTTGCGCACAATATCATTTGGGGAGACGAAACGACATTCACAAATTCTGGCATGTTCAATCGAAGGAACAAACATTTTTATGCCAGAGAAAATCCTCACTTAATTCATGAAGTTAGACATCAATATCGTTTTTCTTTGAATATATGGTGCGGTTTGTTGAATAATAAATTACTGGGACCCTATTTTATTGACGGCAACCTAACCGGAGCAAAATATGTAGAAATTATAGAAGAAATGTTGGATGATCTTCCTATACGGTATCGGCGTAATAGTCCATGGTTCCAACAAGACGGATGTGGTCCACACAACTCAAGAATAGTCACAGACTATCTAAATCGAACTTTTCCCGATTCATGGATTGGAACAAGAGGTCCAGTAGCATGGCTTGACAGATCTCCGGATTTGAATCCGCTGCATTTTTATTTGTGGGGATATCTCAAAAATAAAATTTATGATACTACGAACCCGACAATAGAGATTCTTCGCGAGAAGATTGAGAATGTATTGGAAGGTATTCAAGGAGACGAAATAAGCAAATGTATAAGAAGTATGGGTTCCAGAACCGCAAAGTGCATTTTACAAAATGGTGGACATTTCGAACACTTACTTCATTAATGTTCATCATTTACTTTCGAATAATCATTTGATTTTTTTTTCATTAAATGATAGTATCGTTTAATTATTATGAATTAGGTTTTTCACCTCTTGAAATTTGTAAATAATTATTACTTGTTGCTTGGTTTGATTCTGTTACGTTCCATTCAGTTGAAGATGAGTAAGTTGATTTTCTTATCGAAATGTTTTGCATGTTGTTGATTAAACTAATGGTACCTAAATGTAATACAGATCCGACCCAAAGAAATTTGGATAAGGGTCAAAATCACCTGAAAATCAACTTTGAATGACATTGTATGATCTATCGTTGAATTCAGCGTTGAAAGTTATTTCGAAAAGTGTCATAAAATATGCAGGTCCGTATTGAAAAAAATGAGGTTGAGGGTGGCCCAGAGCGTACGAAACGTTGGATACGAAATCTGATTATGTCAAATTGAGGATAATTTACTGTCAAATAAAAAACTCCCGTGACATTTTTTGATAATATTCGAAATAAAGTGGGAAAAAAAGAAAAATCAAAATGACAGAATTTACTTTTCTTATGATATCTCAATAACCGGCCCTGATAATCTCGATTCGTTTGAACTGCTTGACAATGCTTCTATGAATGCAACTTTTTCTCCATTTGACAGACCTTCTAACTCTTATGGTTTAAAAGTTACCAATACAATCCCATTAAAAAAGTGGCCACTCTGTATAAATAAGAGCTTGAAAACAGAGATCGTTTCAATAATAAGATTTATTTTTGAAATATCCCGATTTTTTACCAATTTCTTCGAATTGTAATAACGAGGTTTCTCATCCGTACTCAATAATTGGAAAAAATGAATGTTTTTCAATACTTCGTGGGTAGTAAATGAACAGACCTCGACGAATCTCCGGAAACAATACATGTTTGAAAGAATATTTTATTTTGCTTGCCAATCTCGTGAAAAAGAATATTACTACTATATTCTTGGTTGAACTAAATTTCATTGAAAAAAGAGAAAAATTTAATTTCAAATATGGAAGAGCAAATTCATTTCTCTCAATTATCGAAGAGAAATGTATCACATTTTAAGAGTGGACAAGCGATAGTCAACTTTCATGTTATTCAAATGAAAATTATATTCGCTCACATTATTCTGAAAAATTACATAGCAAGAGGCCTGCACGATACTTTGGCCCATTTAAGATCAAAATTTGAATTACATCGAACTTTCAATAAGAACAAAGGAAGTATAAAACCGAGAAGGGCGAAAGCTCGCCGCTTCATTCTTCTTTTGGCTTAATAGCCGGTCCAAACGAAATTTTCACATTATGTAGAGCTATATGGGTTCTGTGTGCCCCTTGCTAGGTTATTCTTCAGGAAAATCATTCATATGAGGGTAATAAGCATTTGAAAACCAGAGGCGGCGGGGGTAGGTAAACGAGCGTTCTTCTACTCTAATTTGGAACTAAATATTTCGATGCAAATAACTATATCATTGAAAGTTATTTCGAAAGTTAAATTTGTGAATCCCATCTATAAGTGAATCAAATTGAGAGTATGAATAAGGGAAATAGATTAACAGATAAAAATATTCAGACGCAAAATGCTGGATCTCTAGTATCACAAGTATTTGAACTCGAAAAATAAATACGATTTTTGTAAATAAATAACCAATCAAAGCAAATACGGATATCCAAGTTGGCACGTTATGGCAAGGCTAGATATTTGAAAAAACGAATATTTTCGAAAATAAATCATAAAAAATAAGTCAAACATAAATGAATGTGATAAATGGAGCACCATTTTGAAAATATTCAATGACCTATTCTACTAAATAACTCATTTGCGGACTTGTAAAGTGATGAAATATTTAATTTTGAGCATGATGAATGGGCGAGGACACGAAATAAAAAACAAAAAATGGATTCCACAGCTTGTAAAAAGTCTTTTGGTAATTTTTTTTATTTTTTTTATTTTCAAAAATTTGAAAAAAAAATTAAGTCGGCAAAATTCGAATGGCTTTTTTCTAGCGCCATTGCAAAATGTTGTGACGTAATCACCCGATAAACCAATCCCACAGTTGACAGCTTCAATCAATTTTGCTGCAACGTTGCCATATTTTCAAATCTTAGGCCGCGCCTCAATAACAAGAATACATGATTGGCTTTCTCTTTATCAGAAATCGTTTTCATGGACCACAATGATTCATAATATCAAAAATAACAAGGTTTATGTGCACTGTAAAATCGACAATATATTGTTTTATGACAGATTGAATGTTTTTACACCCTTCAAATCTGCCATCGTCGCTTGACATTGCCAATAGTGTTCTAGTTCTGACATTTATAGTTCAAGAGACTTGGCAACATTGCCGTTTAACTTCACAATCAACCCGGTTACGCCTATAGGCTGCTCGGTCGTTTACGTTACAAAGACCGCCAATATTAGTAACTTCAAAATCTGCTGATTTTCAAAAACGAATAGGAACTGCTGTATTTAAAATTTGACTCAAAAAATGTTTTCTGGGAACATTTATATATGCCTTATGTATTTAAAGCATATTTAATAATAATTTCTCGTGTCCTCGACTATTGCAATCAGGATAAGTAGATCTAAATGGTTTATTTTTGTGATCTAAATATTGATGACTTACAATATGGTTGGGTACTTTCAACATCTACAATTATTAACATTACATTATACCAGGTGATTTACGAGTATAATGATCAATTATTTCTCAATCCAGAAAAAAGTTATTTATTGTTTTATTTGTTATCGAAGCAATTCAATTCTAGACAGTCAAATATAATAACATTGATATCAGATGATAAAAACTTTTGAAAAAAAAATTTTAAGACGAAAAAATAAATTGAATAGCTTAATAACTGAGCTCCAAAACTAATATGAGTACCTAACAAACAAACAAACAAACAAGCATATTAATTACGTAAAGCGTAAAATAATGGCAGCGGGATGCACGGCAGCATTTCAATTATTTCATTAAAATAATTTAATGATCTTCGTTAATTGTCGGCACCAAAACCGACAAAAAATTAAATTATATATATATATATATATTAAATGTTATTTTATTTTTTAGGTATTTGTGGCTACTACCTACTCAATCAACTCCAGGTCTCCATTATGTTGAAGTGTTATCAGAACTACATTTGTGTGTCAAGTTTCAACAGAATCGGTTCACAGGTGAAAAACCAATCATCCCCTATTTTTAATCGGTAGGGGTCGATTTTTATTACAAGTTTTTATTTAACTTGCTCCGTTCGTATGTCATTCTGTCATTCTTTCCGGTTCAAAATTTGTGATCTATTTTTGGAGCACTTGCCGACATCCGATTAAAACAAAATTTAAAACAAATTGGCGGCTCCAAGATGGCGGATGAGTTTTGTGATTATGTTCCGATTCGATTCAAAATTGGTATGTGGGGGTTTCCGGGGTCGGATATTATGAATTTTTTGTCAAAATTCATAAATTAAAGATAGCGGCTCCAAAATGGCGGAGCAGTTTTGTGATTATGGTCCGATTCATTCAAAATTTGTATGTTGGGGTTTTCGGAGTAGGAGATTATGAATTTTTCGTCAAAATTTATGGAATTGAAATGCGGCTCGTAGAATTTTCGTTATAGAAAAAACAAAATGGCGCTCCAAGAGATTTAGATTTATGGTCCGATTCGTTTCAAAATTGGTATGTGGAGGTTTTCAGGGTCGAAGATTATGTATTTTTCTTCAAAATTCATAAAATTAAAATGGCGGCTCCAAGATGGCCGATGATCTCTGTATTCATGGTCAGATTCTATTCAAAATTGGTATGTGGGGGTTTCTTGGGTCGGAGATTAAGAATTTCTCATCAAAGTTCACAAATTCAAGATGGCGGAGGAGTTTTGTAATTATGACCCTATTCGATTCAATATTGGTATGTCGGGGTTTTTGGGGTCGAAGATTATGAATTTAGTCGAAGATTATTGATTTCCAGTAAAAATTCATAAATTGAAAATGGCAACTTTAAGATGGCGGATGAGTTAATCTTTAGATGGTCTCTCCGTCGAAGGACTAGATAGCTCAGAGCTTACAGGAAAAAGGCCTCATAATAACGATGCTTTAACAAAAATGCATCGATTAAGGCCTACTTGAGTACTAAAAAGCACAAAATAAAATAATTAATAAAAAACCTTTTTAAAGACAAGCTTTCATTCAAATGCACTAAAAAGTAAAAAATAATTGTTTTGGATGTATGACGTAGGTTATTCCGTGAGTTATAGCTTCAAAAGCTTGTCGCTTTTGTATTCGGACTGAAAACTTTGCGAGACGAGCTTTTGAATCTATAACTCACGGAATAACCTACGTCCCACATCCAAAGCAATTAATTTTTATTTTTTAGTGCATTTGAATAAAAGCTTGTCTTTAAGAAGGTTTTCTATTGAATATTTCATTTTTCAAACTCAAATGAGATTAATTTCGAGGTATACCCTAACCAATCAATAATAATCATCAAAATCGGACTAATCCGGAAAAAGTTAGCGTGGTCATGCATAAAAAAATATATGCGACTTTTTTTCGTCAGGTAAAAATACGAAACTGCAAGTGATGTGCACTATATTGAATATATTGAGTGTGCCACAATATATTAGCGAAACTTCTTGAATCTAATTTCTTCTCATTGCAGAAATGCTCGCAGAAATGTGACCAAATAATGAGAGTCATGGATATTAATAGTTTGGTTTAAAAAAAAAACCAAAATAAATATTAATACAAATGGGCCTCTCAATAAATCTAAAAAAAAAACAGTAGCTATTTCCCTTTTCGAAATAAGAAACTGTTAACCATTCATATAGTACAATAAAACTTTGGAATATAATGTTAGGCTTTTGGACACACCCTGGTGTCCTATATATTTGGTTATCAATTTTCAAGTAATCTGACGTGATCTCTAAAATAACAGTAACATTTTGAAAAAAAATTTTTGAAACCTAGGAGCCAATGCCAAATAGGGGATTGAAATTGAAGAGAAATTTTTGGATTTTTACTACCCTTTTTCATGAGAAAAATTTAATTTCAAAATTGGAAAGACTTATTTGTATCTGAAAGTCGTTTCATTCAGGTACAAAAAGATTTTTCAATAGCATTCGTCTTTTATTAACGTTTTTGAACATAAGCAGATGTCTAACAACTTTTCACAAATCAGGGAGATATAGTTATTCTAATCCCAATTGGAACGGCAATAAAAATAAGAGCACTACGAGGAGTGTTCATATGCACTGCCCGGAAAATGGGAAATGTATATACTACCAGTATTTTTACTTTCGAAGCGTTCTTGGTACAATCATAAAAAAGTTAAGTGCTGCCGACTCTAGTTGCCCAGATTATTAGTAAAGGCGCTATCAAATATATTTGAGGAATAAAAGCTCGGCTAGCTGGATTGGACATCTGTTATCTGAAGCCGCATGATTTACCCAGTTCACAATATTCCTCAATCAGTGCCGTGTGTTGGTGAGGTTAGGAATTATCCATTGAAAATAATTTTATCAATATGGCTTTCTGGAGACCTTTCGAAACAAATAATAAAATTCAGTTGAGATAACATGTGTCTACTTTTACATGGGGTGATCAATTGCTATGATTGTAAGAATAAATACCACTGGAAAATAATATACCGACGCCTATGTCAAGGTAATTGGAAAGAGAAATCCTTCACGAAACTTTTTATGTCGGTCCAATTGGGATTAGAAATACTATAAAGTTTGACATATCCATTCACCAGAAGAGTTTTCTAAATACATCTTAGATTCCATACTGCGGTTTCAGGTGATTTTCAGTGACAATCAGAAATCTATTCGATGATTCCATTTCGAACACTGTTTTTTTTGTTAACATGAAAACTACATTTCAGGAAACTTTTGGCTTTTCACTTCTCCATTTCATATGAAAAAATTTAAATTGTATCAAAAATTAAACAAAAACTCATATATGGAAATCTCAAACAAAACTTGCTTTTAGATAAAAACATTATTTACCAACGGTTTGCAATTCGAAAAATATATTTTGACAAAAAAGTATGTTAAAATCTAATTGGCGTAGGCAACTATAATTTCTGTAGCTCCAATAAACCTTATTTATTATGATATTTTATCCGGAACAAATACTGTTATTATCAAATTGTCGGACATTTGTGTGGAATATATAGAAATGAAAGTTCTGGTGCATATAATGAAAATTCGGTAAAATGGGGCCGGTTAATAATTGCAGATAATTCACTGTTCCGAAAATAATGGACTTACCTATTAGTCGGTATCCAAATGGCATAAGTCAATAACCAAGCACGTAAAAATTAACTGAAAGGCACAGTCACGCACGTCCCATACCATTAAATCATTTTCGCAAACTGCATACGAAACCGAGGGTGGGTGATTTTATATGCGTGCACCTAGAGGCTCAATGAATGGGCCCCTCCACCGTTTAGGCTGCCGCGTTCATGAAGTGCTTGTCGCTCGCAGTTCGGGGCGAAGGAAGGACCATTTCTAGTGAAATAACTACCCGTAAATACTTTTTGTATCTATCTCATGTTTCAGATTTGAAGATCTTGTGTAGTTAACAGTTTATGTTGAAAGTGGAAACATTCAGTCGCAAATGATTCCAAATCTGATTTTATGAACACCCTGTTCCTAATTTCAAACGAATCAATCTAGCAGTTTATGTTTTGAGATTTTTCATTGGTAACGGTCACCTAATATAGTCTGATTAACAAGCTAAAAAACGGGTTAAATCTTGTTCCCGGTCCTAAAAATATGTGCGATAGCTCATTCTATTCGAAATGATGTCTAGAAAAATGTATCTCGAGCATTTATTAGCACATAAAGAATTGCAAATGAGATGAAAAAAAAAGAAGATATTCCGTTTTTCGTTAATAACTCAAAAACTATTAATAATTTATAACTTTTAAAAAAAGATCCGTAAAGAGGAGGAATTCTATCATTATTTATAATTTTTATTCAACGCCGAAAATAGGTCTCCGCGCGACCGTTACGGCATGAGCGCAACACCACTGGAGACAGTATATCACACAAAATAATTTTTTTATAATATTAAATATTAATTTAAAAATTTTAAAAAATTATGGTATCATCAGAAGAGTTGAAAGAATAAAGCCCCGTTGGATTTTTCAAAAATTCATACGATTGTTAATTAATTAATTTTTATACAATCTCTGTTTTTACAAAAGTCGACATAAAAGTTTAAATAATTGACCTATACATTTTTTGCTCCTTCTTAAATATATACTTTTTTTTTTTTTTTTTTTTATGTTCTGGTTCCCACGAAAAGGGATATCCTGTAATGTTCAGAGAACATCGTGGGAACCAAGGGAAAGAAGGTAGGAGTTGGTGTTCTTCTTAAATTTCTGGAGGTTGTATGCCTCGGGGAACACCTCCCTAGGCAATGAGTTCCAAAGCCTCGCTGTTCGTTGGATGAACGAGTCTTTGGAAAGTGATGTTCTGCAGGTCTCCAAAGTGACCACGAAGGGGTGTGATAACTGAACTTGACGGGTTAGTCTCGAAGAGACTGCCAAAGCAGGAACGATTGTTGATATTTCAGAAGAGCATCGCCCATGAAAATATCTATAAAATAGAGACAAATCGCCAACTTTTCTACGGTGTTCCAGACAAGTGAGCGAGTTTGTAAGCGAGGCATCACCGACGAGACGAATTGCCCTTTTTTGGACAGAATCAAATAGCCTTAGGATATGTTTAGGTTCCGCGCTCCAAATATGGGAACAGTATTCCAGGACAGGTCGGATCTGTGCCTTATAGATCATAAGCAGCTGAGTGGGGGTGAAATAGCCCTTGGCACGAAACAAAAAACCAAGTTTTTGGGATGCACTTTTGGCAATGGACCTCACGTGATTTTCCCAGGAAAGGTTATTGCTGATAGTAATACCAAGCATCGATATGGATGACTTCAGTGGTATGGTTACTCCTGACAAAGTTATGTTAGGCACAGTGAGATCGGCTTTCCTAGAGAAAAGACATGCTTGTGTTTTGTTTGCATTGAATTCTACCAAGTTATTAGATCCCCACTCGAGAATTGTTGCTAAGTCCATATTTATATTATTAACATTTCTTCTTAACAAGATCACGTGATAAAAGTTTATTGTTTATATGTTTGTTATAATTTTATTAAATGAACAAAAAATGAAATAATTAAAACATGTTGAAAAAAAATAACAAATACACCTGTTTTTGCATCTAACAATGGCATCAATTAACGTAGGGAATTTTTTTTTACTTCATTTGTTAAGAAATTGTTTATAAACAAATAGACAAGTATAATATTTAAAAAAAAATATTTCTCACAATTTCATTGACAAAATGATGATTAAAAAACATTTAAATTGTTTATAATAGTTTTTTTTATATTTCGTTTGTTTAAATAATTAACTAAGAAAAATTTTCTCTTTAAAAATTATAATTGGTATTCCTCTATAGGTTAACAAAAAAAAAGTATTTTATATCATTAATTTAATTGTTTATTAAGTTAACAATTTGTTATAAAGAATTTGTGACCCTCGGGTTATTTTTTCCTGAAAGTAAGAAAAAATAAAAACAGCCATATATAACAAAATACTGAAAAAAATTGTATTTAATTTTTTATAACATTTTCAAATATTACAATTTTTTTCAGTACTTTGTTATATATGGCTGTTTTTGTAATTAAAATTTTTTTTTTTAAAAACCATTAAATATTCTAAAGAAAAAATTTTTCAATTAATTATTTAAACAAACGAATTATAAAAAAAAACGATTATAAACAATTAAAAAATTTATTTAAGGTTTTTTCTATTCTTTGTTTCGACAATAAAATGGTAAGAAATAATAAAAAAAAAAAATACTTGTCTATTTGTTTATAAACAATTTCTTAACAAATGACATAAAAAATTTTTTTCCTACCTTAATCAAAAAAATTTAAAATTTTTTTTTAAATTTATTTTTTTTTCTTAAAAAAAATTATAAAAACAAAATATAAAACTTTAATACATTTTTATCACGTGCTCTTGTTGAGAAGGGCTCCGAGCATCAAAAAATGTATAAGTCAAATATTTAAACTTTTATGTCGACTTTTGTAAAAACAGAGATTGGATAAAAGTTAGTTAATTAACCATCGTATAACTTTTTGAAAAATCGACATAAAAATGTTTTTCTAACGTGGCTTTATTCTTTCAAGTGTTTTGATGAACATCATAATTTTTTTCAAATTTTTATATTGATATTTATTACTATAAAAAAATTATTTTGTGTGATATACTGTCTCCAGCGGTGTTGCGCTCATGCCAATGCCGTAATAACGGCTGCGCGGAAACCTATTTTCGGCGTTGAATAAAAATTATAGATGATGGAGATAGAATTCCGGGAGTCAAAACTTTTTTTTTGGAAATTTCCTCTTTTTTCAGGATCAAAAGTTCTTAGATATTAATAGTTTTTGAGTTATTAATGAAAAACTGAATATCTTTTTTTTTCATATTATTTTGTTAATAACAATTGTAATTTTTTATGTGCTAATAAATGCTCGAGATTTATTTTTCTAGACGTCATTCAGAATCGCACATATTTTTAGGACCGGGAACAAGAATTAACCCGTTTTTTAAAAATAGGGCCCGCCCACATTTTGACGAAACTTTTACACGTGCTTTCAAACATGATGAAAACAGTGCAGCAATCGAAATTTTTGCGCGGAAATTGTAGTTTATGTGACAAGTACGCAAAATGAGCGGACGAATCGAAATGTTTACGGACGAGGCGCCATGCGCCAGCCGAAACTGGCATATGAAACTGATGTCCGCTAAAGCCATTTGCGTACATGTTGCATAGAATTTTTTTTCTATTAGTTTTCTAAACAAACAGAACGGAAACGACATACCTATTTTCTCGCCGCGTTTACAGATTTTTTCTGTCATTAGTCCTGAAATATTGTTCATCATATAAATAACTAAATTGGAAACTTTTAAGAAATGCTAATAGACATTTTGGAAAATAAAGTTTTAATAAATTTTCCGTCCCATTTTTTACGAAAAAATGGATTATATCATATTTTTTTAAAATTAGTGAAGATAATTTGAGAAAAATACTTGCAGAAGCTTGAATAAAATGTTCCTCAACTTTTAATATTTAATTTTGAAGTCAGAAAAATGGAAGAGAGGAAAATTCGTGGAAAAAACAATATACCAAATTTCCATTGGTTCAAATGCAAATTCCTGCGAAGATCCCATAGACACATGCACACACAAATGAATCTCATAATTACTAACCCAAATCGTACTAAGTCAAAAAAATTTTTGCATTATGATTTACATTTTCAATTACCATCCATATTTTACTGCGAGGGATCTGTGCAAAAATGTAGCAAGCGATTTTATATCAATAACATATGTGTCAATTACTTGAAATATTAGTCTTTATTGTTACTGCAATAAATATTCTTAAATAATATTTCGAAGAAGACATCTGTTGTCCCAGAAAAAAATCAAAATAATCTATAGTTTATTGCGTACCCTGAAACCTTTTTGGGATAATAATTATAAGTTTTCCAAATAAACAAAGAAAGTCCGCTAAAGTGTTACCATGACGTCTTTAAGTACAAGGTTTCAGTATCTAAGGTTGTCATTTTGTGGAGCGCAAAAAAGACACTTTTAGGAGATATCCTTCGAAGGTCCATGAATGTGGTTTGAAACATCACTCCAGGAGATTGTAAGTGGCTATAAACTATACCTTTTTACATCAGAACAGTTATTGCACACTGATTTAACTTTCTAGGTATATTTTATCTACTTAATTTTCGAGAATTTCAAGAAAAACAACAATAAGAACTCTTCCAGAATAGTTTTTTTTAAGTGTTTTAATGTTCAAAGGAAGTTTGTTGAATAGTTTGGGATCCATGTAATCTGGAGAACAACGTTACTTTCCTGTTGGCTCTAGGTAAACAAAGGTTATCTTTTTGGCGAGTATTGTGTTTATGGAGATCTTTATTGCACAAGAGTTTTTGTTTATTTTTGAAAATATATACACATAATTCAAGAATGTAAGTGCAGGTCAATGGTAAAATTGAAATTTTTTTGAAGGTTTGTTTACAGGATACCCAACTCGGAATTTTAGTCATGCATCTAATTATCCGTTTTTGAGCCAAAAATACATCAGAGGCACCTGTGCTACACCCCCAGAAACAAATACCGTATCGTTGTCTGGAATCTACTTGTGCATAATATAAACAGAGAATCTGCTAATATTCCAGAACATCTCTCAAATTGATGAAAAGGTACTTCAGTGAATTTAATTTTGATGATAAATGATTCATCGTCCCAAGAGTTGAATATAGTTGGATTTAACGGGAATTAGGACCAGGGAATAAAACAAATTTTTTATCGCTGACGTTTCGGAATTAATTTATTCTTTTTCCAAAGCTGAAATGACAATAATTACGTATAGATTGAAACAAAGATCATATCTATGACCCACCTTTGAAACTAAGTTTTTCCTGCTCATGGATTCAACTAAAAAACTGTTAAGTAGTCGATACATTAAAAACTTCAAAAACTTTAAAATTATATATAAACAAATACGGACACATTAAAATGAAACAACACACAACCGTGTATGGTCAATATAGAACTGATCATCCCACATGAAATATTCCAGCGCTACATAGATAAAGAAACGAAAAAAACAAAACAAATCTTTGTGTATCATTATTCAGAAATCTGTTTTTCTTTTGAATCTTTCTAGAATATGGGTGTATATTTTTTTCAGGTTTTGTGTATCACTTTTTTAGTTTACGCAATTATCATGGAGATTGATTTGAATCATTTCTTCCAACAATCTCTTTGAATAAGGCATCTCTTTTTCCAAATGTTTTAGTGAATTTTCTTTTTTATTTTAATTTTTTTCATAGCAGTCATATTCATGTTGATATATTCTGGTTTTTGGGTATTGTTTTGTTTGTCCTATATAACATTTCCCACATTCACTGGGAATACTATATATTACACATCATCTTTTAACTGCGTGAATAATTTTCCTGTAGTTTTCAAATTGTAAAAAGCAAACTTGTGAGAATCAGTTGATAAACATTTTTTAGTTTTATATGGGAGTCCATCTAGATATGGAAATCCAAAATAGTAAAACACTTCAATCTATAGGTGAATATTGTCATTTCAGCTTTGAAAAAGGAATGCATTAATTCCGAAACGTCAGCGATAAAAGAACTTGTATTACTCCCTGGTTCTAATTCCCGTTAAATCCAGCTATATTTAATTTTGATGTAAGCGTTTGACAATGGGTTCTCCAGCTGAGATTTTTGTCAAGATGAATGCCTAGAAACCGAATGCTATTGTGTGTGTTCGAAACTACTTGGTTATTTATGTTCACATCTAGATTATCAACTTTTTTTTGTACAGTATGAATTCTGATTATTTCCGTTTTTGCTGTATTGAATAATAAGCAATGATGGTTGAAATAGTCAGCCACTTTGCTCATCAGTTCAGAACATTTTCTATCTAGCGCTTGTGTTTCCTGTGCTTATATAATGAAAGAGAAGTCTTCCGCATATACGGTAAAATGATTATTGTCTGTTATATATAGATTTCACTTGATGTGTGTACAAGGTGAATAGTATTGGACCCAAAATCGAACCTTGGGGCACACCTATATTAACCGTCAACACATCCGAGTTAAATTTTAGAATTTCGTTCTTACTAAGAGAATCAATTGACACGTATTGTTTGCGGTTTTCGAGAAAAGACGAAAGCCATGAGGATACATTTTCTGGTAGACCATACATTTGGAGAAATGTTAATAGATTCTTGTGATTGACGCAGACGAATGCCCTGCTCAGATCAGAAAATATTGCAGCAGGATATTCGCCTGCATCTATAAATTTGATGATTTGTCTATAAAATGAGAAAATAGACGTTGACGTCGATTTTCCTGATCGAAATTATCCAGAAAGTTCAGAAGTCTGTCCAGGAAAGTACATTAGAATATTCTAGAGATACTGCAAGGGACCGTTATGGGTCTATAGTTCTTCATCAGAGTAGGATTGTCTTTCGTGAACATAGGTACAACTTTTCCAATTTTAAGAGTTTGTGGAAATTTTCCCAACTCGAATGATTTGTTTACTAGGTAGGTTATGGGAAACAATATTATATCAAAAGCCTTTTTCAAGATCGATCCGGGAATGTCATCTGCACCAGATTATTTTTTGTTTTAAGTTCAATTCCAGCAGATCGAAGAGTTCGTTTTTAGTGTAAGGATTCAAGAACATCGACTTTGTGTTGAAATCATTCTGATACTTTATAATCAGGTTTGAAGATGGTAAGTTGCTAACAAGACCATCAATAAAGAATTTGTTGAAGTCCGAAGCAACTTATTTTGGATCTTCTATATTATCTCCATTTATATCAATAACTATATCATTATGTTTCTTGTTTCTGTTGGATAACTCGTTCACTACATTCCATGAATTCATTATGCGATCGTGATAATTTTTTTTGAATTTGAGCAATTGTCGGTGATTTCTTTTCTCAGTGTTATACAATTCAGTAAATGAGGAATCACTGCGCTTCAAAGCAAATAAACCCTTCAAGTTTTGACTAGACGAAACCACGGATTCATCAACCGAGTATTTATTTTTTTGGTTGTCGTGCTATTTCCGGTTGGGAAAATATGTATTAAAACTGCAGAGCAAAATTTCATCGAAATAGTTGAAGGAATCATCAATATCGGACAACACACACAGATGTGTCGTGGTCGGCACTACAGGAAAACAGAATTATCTTATGACGTCACTTTTTCTTTATGTGTTGCGTTACTTTTGAAATGCGGCACGTCAAAGGCATGTCTCATCTTCAGAAGCTACCCAATACAACCAGAAAGCAAAGTAACATTTTCTTTGAGTTTTAAACTTATTAAATCACATATGTGTCTTTTCATACGCTGTAACGGTTATATTTTATATGCCCAATTATAGGTTGCATTGCATTCAATATGAGAGATTTTTATTTCCCTAGAGATGTCGGCAAAATGGCATGTCAAGAAAACGACAAAATCAACTGAATGAAAAGTAATTGGTGTTTTCTCTTTGAATCATTGAAAATTAAGTGAAAAGAGTATACCTAGAGAATTGAATGGATGTACAGTTACTATTTAAGTGTAAAATGGTATTCTTTATAGCAATTCAGTCTCCTGGAATAACGTTCCAAAACCACCATTCGAAGGACCATATCTCCCAAAATTATCTTCTAGGCACAGAAATTCCGATTGAATTTATCATGTTTTAAACTATCTGTAGAAATTTCATGAATATCCGGTCTGGCCCCATTAACTTGACCATTTTTTTTCCGTTTTGGGAGTTCAGAATCACGTTCAGAATACTTTAGAGTGAATATTAATTTCACTAAGAATTCATTGAATCTTTCAAATATCATGTAATGTTCATTTGACAACTTTGAATCCTGTCATCAAAAAACAAAAAGTTATTCGATGTTCAGTTATACAGAGAGATCGAATTTATAAAATACCACAGAATTTAGTCAAATCTACTTGTTAACTATAACTTTTTCTAACAATTCCGAAAAACTAAAAATGATCCGTCTACACTCACAAACACGCTCACATATACAGATATTTTTACGATTTCAATACTATTGTATTAGTACTTTCCCCTTTGTCATTTAGAAGAAAAAAATATCTTCAAATTCTAAAGTATTTATATTTTTTTATTATAATCATAAATTCGTTATTGGGGGACCCTGACTTAAGTCCAGATAGGATGCATCCAATGCTGAAATATAGAGTTGGGGATACAGAAAAGTAAATTAAAATCAAACCATTTTCAGTGGTTTTTTCTCTCAAATATATCTGAAAGGGAGCTAGGAAGCGGAAAACAGTGAAATATTCTGTTATTGTGGAAAAGCTATTAATAAAATAAATGATTACTATCACTTGAAATTATAATTATTGACTTAATTTTCATGCCGAGAAATTTTGTTTCTAAAGCAAATTGTTAATAAAGATTTTACTGTTGAATAAGGGTAATAATGCAAAACAACTGTACAACTGAATACTGTCAGTAACATCAATCACTAGGCAGCCTTGGTACACTTTGAATTAAACATCTTTCAATTTTTCTGGTAATGAATCCTCCTCCTGTAACTTTATTCAGTCCCGGAGGCGTACAATTACCTTCAATATCCATTTTATCCGATTGAACTGAATATTCGGAGAAATGGAGGGTAACAAATTGACAGTATACATTCTTCATTTGTTTTTGCTTCATAGACTGCCTACTTTTGTATATATTCATAATTAGGAACGAACTGAATTTCATATTTTCATTTCCACAATAAATATATGAATGTTTTGGGGTGTATTGATAAATAATTATGTCTGTTATTAGTATAGTATATTAAATGAAAATAATAGGTACACCATGGTTGAGATGACTATTATAAAGATGCGCCGTAAACTAGGACCTGTGAAATAGTATCCTTTTTTACTTTGATGTATATTCTACTATTTTCTTGCAATTTTGTAAATGGATTTGTATTTTCCAACTGATATCGATTGAAGGAATTACGAACAAACATGTTCTTACTAATGCTCAACAGTTTTGAGCACAATTGCAAAAAAATGAAAATAATATACTTTCTTACCAAACTACATTCGTTTAATATAGATATTTATAATAGAATTAGTCAAATCAATGATGTATGTACTACAGCATATGATGTAGTAGTCCTAAATACATTATTGAAAATGAGGCAACAACGCATTTGAGCATATAAAAATTTTAGAGTACATCTGTACACTGTTTTGTGAATACTCATAGAATACTATGTAATAGTGATTGTAATGTAACATATGCAGAGTGACAATAAATCTTATCATAAGTGAAAAGTAACAACTTTGAATTTTTATGTTTTACTGGATATTGATTTCCAATCAGCTAACTACGGATTACACGAAATAACACTGACATTTACATCAACTGGTTACTAGTGTCTTCTGGAATTCATGTTTTACGCAATAAAGTGAATTAACGAAGGCATGACACTAAAAAGCTCCTTACTTGAAACTTGATTTGAACCCATTATTCGTATATTCTTTCAAGTGGATTATATCTTGTTTGAATTTACTATAACTTTGTTTGCGATACTTTCAAGAAAGGAACTGTAAAATTCACCATATTTGTACCTAGCGCAACGATAACCATTGACAATTTTATTCAGAAAAAATTCCTAGCTTTTCTGCGGCAAAATGTTATCGGTTCATAGTTTAATAGTATTTATAAACACTCGTTAATGTACAGTTATGTTTTATGAATGAATAAAATTCAGTCCGTAAAGTGTTACCATGACGACACACAAATAGCAATTTACGGATTTTTTTTATTACCAAAGTTGCCGTTTTGGGGAGCGTTACGAAATCGACAAATTTTTATATTCATTAGAATTTCGAAATGAAATTCTTTCAGGCATTAGTGCCCAAAAGTGACACTTTTAGGCACTAGTGCCTAAAAGTAAAAATGTTAACTAATATTATTCTGATTGCTATATGTGACAGAATTTCAAGAATGCAACATAAACAACCGTTTGTCTTCAATTGTTTATCGAGGATGGTTTCGTTATTAATGTGTTAAGCAAAGTTATGAACAATTGTGTTTGAAAAAGTAAACGCAATAAGAGGTGTTTATTGAACTGAAAACATCAGGCAGAAAGCTTAGGAAATACTTGAGTTATTTAAACATATGAGTATTATAAATTGAGGAAGTTAGGTTATATTTATGGAGTGTCCAATAACCAAACAACGATCATTCCATTTATCAGTTATTGGACGGGTGTCCAATAACTAGTGGCAATGTTCAGTTTTTAGTAGTAGTTTTTTCATTCACGAATGATCTAGTAGTGTATTTTTCGCTGTTTAAGTTAGTGTGAATTTGATTGCTCTATTTATATCACAACCAGTAATTGGACACCTGTCCAATTTCTGAATATTAACGTGTCCAATAACTAAGTTGCTTCATCACGGTTATCGTAATTTATTTCCAATAGGTGAGTAGGATGCCAAAGAGAAACGATTTCAATACCAACTCGATGAGGAAAAACTCAAACAAGCGTGTTTAAGAGTTGCTGCGAAAAAATATGGTGTGTCCAAGTCGACCTTAGAATTCAAAATAAAGAATCCAGATCACAAGGATACATGTAGACCATCACCCATACTTACTGCAAGAGGAGAGAAGCAGTTAGTAAAGTAATGTATATTACAATGTTGAATACCTACATTTTTAAATAAACCCTATATTTCAGATGGGTGGAGAAACAAGAACTAGAAAAATCGAGTAGTGTTCAAATATCCTCGACATAATCCTTTCAATAAGAACAGACCCGGCGATTGTTGGTTTAAGGTATTTTTTACGAAGATAATGATTAACGAACCTACATTAGTATTTTATTTATTTCAGGCATTCCTTAGAAAACATCCAATAATCGTACAACGAACCAGTGAAGCTGTTGGTGAACAATTAACTTTGACTTCAAGCGCCAAAAGTACTAGTGACTATCTGGAATCAACAGAAAAGTCAGAACTAAAAAATAAACGGAATATAGAGCGTGTCTCCTTTGCAGTAACATCCAGAAGTTACCAAGATTATGAAAAAGCGTTCTTTTAAAGAAGAAGAAGAAGAAGAGAAGAATAAATTGGAAAGAAAACGGAAAAGAGAGGAAGCAGCGGTAGCAAAACCGAAGAAAAAACAGAGAGGAAAGATAATAAAAGTGAGCAAATATGTATTAAAAGCATAAAGCTAACTTCATATAAGTACTATCAACTAAACCGTATGTCGAAAAATAAGCGGGTGATATTCATTTCAAATCTAACAAAACCTCAACTGTCCCATAACTGGGTGGTTTACCCTATATGGTATTTTTGGGTTCTGGGAACCATGATCGACGAATATGTACCAACATTTTTTGAAAGTTGTGTAGTGGTGACGTCCTCAAAATATAAAAGGTTTTTTTTTTAAACAATCTTTTCTTTTTTGGTTATATGTCTGACGTAAGTTATTCTGTTCTGTCCTTTTATCAGCGAATGACATAAAATATCTAATGCGCGACAAGCAAGTGACAATATGTTATTCGTGTTATTCCCTACTATAAATAAAACTTACTCCACATATCTAACACAAATTATTTCAATCTTCTTAGTGCGTTAAAATGAAAACTTGATTTTTGTATATATTTTATTTAATTTTCTATTTTTGGTGCACCCGTGCTGCCACATATAAAAAAATTCTGCTGCCAGATTATCATTTGTGATTATTTCCGTACAATAAGGGTGTTTGCCTCATACCGATCATTACAAAACGATTAGAGTATTATTTCACGGACCATCGGTAATGTTTCAAGATTATGAGATTAAAGTCATTGTACGTTGCATCAGATATATGCAGAACCCGTCGGTGCTTTTAGAACTTACCGAGCTTTTACCGGAACGACACAGGTGGTAAAGTTATCGAGGGTTGGATGCGACCACTGTGATTAATCAGGGTTTTTTGAATCTGGTTGTGTATGTTTGTTAACGGAAGGGAATCGAAACTTTTGTTTGGTTGCATGATACATTTTTATGATTGATTGAAAATATTAGACTAATTCCAACAGGTTAAAAAAACATAACGTCACATCAACTTTATGAATAGGGCATCGATTGCTACCATAGTTTAGATTATACAGGTGTTCAATAAATATTTTGAAGAAAAGAAAAACATGATTTATTGTGAAAGTGGAAATATTGTGTCCGAAAGAAATACATGAAAGAAGGGAATTTTGTGGCATAGTGGACAAATTATTAAATTAAAGAAAAAAGCATCATCAAGTGGGAGTCGAATCCACGACCTTATGATCTCTAGAATTACGAGCTAACCAACTGAGCCATTCGAGGACATAGGAATTGACACGCACTCGTCAATCCTTTCCTTCCATAATTTAATGTTCATGTTAGAAATGAATCGAAGATCAAACGTACTTATCAATGGCCGTCGAGACCCGTTACCTATCACTCAATCACTCACTCACTCAATTGACGATTTCAATAGCAGATTAAGGAAGATGATCTCTAACCAATAATAAGATTTAGCCAAATACCTATATAATGTGAAAGTGGAAATATCATGTCCGAAAGAAATACATGAAAGAAGGGAATTTTGTGGCATAGTGGACAAATTATTAAATTGAAGAAAAAAAGCATTCTCAAGTGGGAGTCGAACCCACGACCTGATGATCTCTAGCCATACGCTCTAACCAACTGAGCCATTCGAGGACATAGGAATCGACACACACTCGTGAACCCTTTCCTTCCATAATTTAATGTTCATGTTAGAGATGAATCGAAGAAAACGTACTTGTCAGTGGCCGTCGAGACCCGTTACCTATCACTCTAACATCATCGTCAATTGACGATTTCAATAGAAGATTGAGGAAGATGATCTCTAACCACTAAAAAGATTTAGCCAAATATGTAATGCGAAAGTGGAAACATTGTGTCCGAAAGAAATACATGAAAGAAGGGAATTTTGTGGCATAGTGGAGAAATGATTGAATTAAAGAAAAAAAGCATCCTCAAGTGGGAGTCGAACCCACGACCTTATGATCTCCAGCCTACGCCCTAACCAGGTAACTGAAGAAATTAAATTTATCAAAATTGACATTGCAGCAACGCCAATTTTGACTTGTGATATAGGTATTTGATTTATATTCCTTGTGGTGAGAAAACATGTATTATAACACCAACTTTCATTTTGTTAATATCATTCGATTTGTTTACCTCATACTCATTATTTTGTGACAGCGATTTGTTTTGAGTGTATATGTACAAATGTAACAATATATATGCCGTAAATGAAATTGACAAAGAGTAATGTTGATTTTAAATTGTTAGATACTACATTTTTTTGGGAGATATCCTTTTTAAGACTAAAAATGGGAATTGATAAATTGTTGTCTATACTTTTAATATAAAAAAGGTTCGATATTTGAAGTGATATCTTATTCCTTCAAAAGAAACTGATATTTTGAAATATATTTTACATAAACTTGTTGCCGATATCTCTTTGAAAGTGGGACATTATGGTCCACAGATAGGTATCGTCAATTTTCATCCGGCCACAATCTTCGGGACTCAAATCAGTTGGTGCTCTCATATGAGCAATGCACCAAATGCTACTTATGTAAAAGCTCCTGCTTTGTCGGTGGCAAGTTTGAGGCATTAAAACCAGAGATGTTCTTTTTCATAGAGCATCATCTTCATCTTTTCTTCAAACATTTCGAATCTCCCCTTGTCTACGTAATTTTTTGTTTTGAGAGAGTAGATTCTGCAGATATATTCTTCAATAATTTCAAATATACTGTAGGATATCGTTGAGATGTTTGGTGCACTGTTTAATAATTTGATGAAAGCTTCTGAAAAGATAACATTTTTTCAAGTATGCTGAACGGTATTTTCTTTACTTTATTGAAAAATGCTGGATTGTAACAATATGAGTAATAGTAAGTGCTCGCGTTACTTGTTCTCCTAGGTTGCCGTAAATTTAATTGATATTCAAGTAATAACTTTTTGTTGCGCAGAACTCATATTTATAACAATTTTCATATCTGCTTCAGGGAACTTCATATTGGACAACATTATGATTGGAATATCTGAATTTGTATACTGATATACAATTTGTGTGTCCGCTTCCTCGTGATAGCAAAACAAATTATAGTCAATAGACTTTTTAATTTTACCATTTTCAACTTCATACACCTAACACTGTTTGTAATTTAGTTTCATCATTTTTCCTTCGCATAATATGACTAATTCATCATTCGTTGGCCAGTCTTCTATTAAAAATTCCACAAATTTTTCTTTAAAATCTGTTATTTGAAATAATTTTGCAAAATATGTGGAAAATTTTTTTCTTTGTATATTGTGCCTTCTCCTCTCTGACGATGTTGCAAACATTATCATAAAAACTACAGAATTAAAATTAGAAGTGAGGTAGTAAATATAGGGTTTGCACGAAACCCTCAAGTTAAGCGCGCACGACAAGGAAATTTCCCGAAATATCTGCCCGTTTTGTAAAAAATATAATTTTTTATAACGGAAATGGTTTATACCAACAAATATGGATTCTATTCCATGACCACAAAGAGTTGATGAAGTGTTTACAAAACTCCTTTAGCCTCTTGATATAAAAATAGTTTGAAAAGAGTACAGATTCGCCCTATTTATTTACCTGTTTATTCCCAACGTATGCCGTCGTGTAAGAGTTTTTAATTATGAAAATATCAAAATAATTTGAAGTCACTCTAATGGTAAACTAAAAGTAAAATAGGCTGGACCAACCCTTTCCTCCATAGTCGTGAGAACCATATGGACCGCAAAAAGCCAAAATACCGAGAAGGAAGGAGGACAACTCCTTACCTTCTGGGTGGACAAACATGGGGGGAGGGATAAGAGTCATCCAGATAAACCTCCAGCACTGTAAGGCTGCCACGGCATTACTTGCAAGGGCTATGAGGGGACTTCGAGGTGTCCCTTATTCAGGAACCATGAAATCAATGGACTGGGAGGGGTGAGCGGAAAGCTAGTACAAAACAGATCCACTGCGACTCCCCGGACCTGTATACTTATTAATAGAAACATTCATATATTGCCATTAACGAACCTATGCTCTAGGGATCTGACAGCAGTGAAACTGAGGATCAGGGAAGACAATGGGTCGAGGGAGGTCATCCTTGCATCGGCCTACTTTCCTTTGGATGATCCTGAACCACCACCTACGAGAGCTGTGGAGGAGCTTATGAAGCACTGCAGGCAAAAAGGACTGAAGGTAGTGATCGGCCGCGATGTCCAACGCGCACCACATCGTCTGGAGCAGCTGCGACACCAACGAAAAGGGGGAGTCGCTACTACAGTTCGTGATAGCAAACGAACTGGATATACTGAATTCGGGTAACAAACCAACCTTCGTTACCAAAAACAGGAGGTACTGGACGTAACAATAGCCTCCACTTATGTGAGTTACTTCGTTACGAATGGCATGTGTCTGAAGAGGAGAGTTGCTCCAATCACAGATACATAAACTTTAAGATAAAGAGCAACATCATCGCAGCAACTTATCGGAATCCAAGAAAAATTGATTGGGAAGCCTACAAGGCAGACCTAACTCGCAGCCTTCCAGGATTACAAAGGATAGGTACAAACATGCACCCAGAGTTGGCAGTGGGGCAATTCAGTCTCACAGTCATCTCTGCGTTCAACAACAATTGTCCCATAATCACAAGGAACTCCACCAAGAACGTGCCCTGGTGGAATGGTGAACTTGCAAGATTGAGGAGGCAAACGAAGAAAAAATTCAACAGTGCCAAGAAAACTGGAAGGTGGGACGAGTACAAGAACGCCTTGACCAGCTACGAAAAGGCACTAAACAAAGCAAAGAGAGACTCCTGGAGTGGGTACTGTGAGGATAAAGAAAGTACTCAAGAGTGGGCCAGACTCCAAAGAACCCACTCCAAGGACAAACAGCAAGTAATACGTCCCCTTAAAAATGAACAAGGAAAGTACACAACTACGGGAGAAAAAACGGTGAAGGAACTCTTCAGGGTTCACTTGCCTGGGGCTCAAATAGTACAGAAACAGGCTAATGAGGAGGGACTGAAGGCTCCAAAAAGGGGCTCTCGGAGAAGTTGGATATTAGCGAAAGAAGTGGTGACCTATGACAAAATACAATGGGCAATAAACTCAGTTGAACCATTCTTATCATCGGGACCTGACGGAATTCACCCAGTACTACTGCACAAGGGAATGGACCTTCTGCACAGTCGACTCTGCGAAATACTCAGAGGCAGCCCGACCCTGAGATACATACCAAAGAAAAAAATTAGGGTAATCTTCCTACCAAAAACTGGACCGGAAACGGCGAAGTCCCTGAGACCTATAAGTCTCATGTCCTCTGGACTCAAGACTCTGGAGAAGCTGGTGGATAGGCATATAAGGAATGGTGCACTGGTAGTGAGCCAATTGCATCGAGAACAATATGTATACAGGACCGGCTGCTCAACAGAAACAGCACTCCACAAATTAGTAGAGAGAGTGGAAAACACGCAGGAAAACAAAGAGGCCTTTCTAGACATTGAAGGAACTTTTAATAACCCCTCTATAGACTCAACCATCAGGTCTCTTAGGCGAAGAGGGGTCGAGGAACCCTGTGTGGCCTGGATAGACTCAATGCTAAGAAACAGGATATTACACACAACCCTAATGAAGGAGACTGTAGTAGCTGAGAGACTGTAGGATGCCCGCAGGGGGGAGTTCTTTCTCCAGTCCTGTGGAATTTGGTCATGAACGGACTTGGGTCTCTGAAAAAAAAAGGTCATCAAATCCTTGGTACGCTGACAAGGGAAATCCAACACCACGGTTAGGGATCGCATGCAAGAGGCCCTAAACTTGGTAATCAAATGGACAGACTTTGAGGGATTGAATATCAACCCTCAATAAGCAACATTCACTGGAAGACGAAAACTAGAGGGACTAGGACCCCAAGAACTTCGAGGAGAAGCTATAGAGCAAGGGAGAGGTCAAATATCTCAGGGTGATATTGGACTCGAAATTGATCTGGAACCAGCATCTGACGAAAGTGTCCAGAAAAGCGGAGACCACATTAATTGTGACGAGACGCTCTTTTGGAAAAAAATGGGGGTTAAAACCCCACATGGTGTTCTGGTTGTACAACATGTTGGTAATACCATCCATAACGTACGCCTCCCTGGTGAGATGGCCAAAGACACAACAAGGAACGCTAAAACCAAACTAGGCAAGGTGCAAAAACTTGCCTGGGGAGGCATTACAGGGGCAATGGAATCAACGTACACTGCAGCCATGGAGACACTGCTGGGATTGCCTCCTCTTCACCTGTTGATACAAGGAGAGGCAAGGCTAGGTGTCTTCAGACTGAAAAACTCACTGGACAACATAAACGTTGGAACAGGACACATGAGAATCGTAAGCATTGTAAACAAGGACGTGTTAGACCTGAGATCAGACCACATTGCGAAACGATTCTCCTTTGACAAGTCATACAGGGTAGCAATACCAGACAAAACTGTATGGAACAACACAGAACTCACACCTTCGGCAGGGCAAGATCTGGTACACAGAGGATCAAAGATGGAGAATGGTCGGGAGCAGGAGTGTACTCCAGAAACCCAAGGACCGAGTTAAGCTACTCACTGGGTACTCACATCTCTGTATTCCATGCGGAGGTCTACGCAATCCTCCAATGTGTGAGGGAAAACATTAGGAGAGCAATAGTAGAGGAACGGATCTACATTCTGTCAGACAGTCAGGCGGCACTGAAGGCTTCAATTAGCCAGGAACTGACGTCACAACTGGTATGGACCTGCGAAGAGGAACTGACAATTCCAGTAGAACATAACCGCGTCAAACATTTGGGTGCCAGGACATCAGGGATTTGCAGGGAATGAAAAAGCCGACGAACTCGCTAGAAGAGGATCGTAAAAGGAACCTGGTCCAGGACCGACCCTCGGGGTACCGAAGCGCACGGCACGAGCGTCAGTAGAAGACTGGATTCAGGAATGACATTCCAGGAAACAGACACGGGTATGAATACATCAAAGAAAAATCGGAAAAAAACAGCAGACATGTTAACCTTGAACAGGGAACCACTGAAATTTATTTAGGGGCTCATGAGTGGCCATGCGCCAGTAAAAGAGCATTTTAATAAAATGAGACTGGTTAATGGCGACCTTGCATGCAGATTATGCGGCAATGAACCAGAAACAGTATCACACAAACTGTGCAACTGCGGGGCCTTGGACCGCAGAATACAGTCAGTTTTCGGGCAATCAATTGATGAACCGAGACTGTACAGCACACATCCAGTAAAAGAAATGTACGAAACTGTGCAGGGCACGAAATTAGTGGAATGGGTGCTGTAGAAGGAAACAACAGAAGGCCCAAGTGTCTTCCGAGGTTCTTAACCAGACTAGTCTACCGGGTGTTTTCTTTAGCGGGTAACCCAGAGGAAAGGTGACAGAGGAACCCGAAAACTCAGAGAGCGAGTCCGTAAGTTGTTGAAGGATTTTCTACACTACACCCCCCACCCCCAATAAAAAAAGTTAAATGGTACCTTATGAATAGCTATCGACTTCTTGGTCTAGGGTATGTACGGTATTAATAATAAGTTATCCTTGCATGTATTTCGTTTGAGTAATTGATGGATTTCGAAGGGGATTTGTTGATTTGACCCATTGCTTTTGGATATTACAATTTGAAAATAAAATATTTTATATAAAAAAAAACAGTGTCCTGCTTCTCTACCTGGCACAACTTTCCACTAATATTAGTTGCGGTAATATGAATATACTTTGGTCTTTAACTAATGCCATATCGGAATTTTGGAAAGTTTGGAAATTATCCGTGGGGTACCGGCCCATATGTGATTCATTTCAATGATTCTGGGATGTTTTGACATATCGGTTTCAAATTATGAAGGAAATAAAAAAAATCTAAAATAGTTTTTCAGGGAATTTTTACTGTCATCACAGTACATATCGAACGAGTGAAGTCGAATTCAAAATCTTAAAATACACTTTTTGTTTTTTATTCTATAGCCTCCGGTGGAATTATTCATTTCAAACGTTGCTACAAAAAAAATTAACTGGTAACACTTCGTAGCTGAAATATTCCTGAGAGTCCCCATTGGGCTTATTATGAGATAAGTTTCATAGAATAACTCCTCAAGTGATTTTTTGAAGATATGAACATGATGTTCATGAATGTTTGTAACTATCGTCCATCGCAGGATGGATTGATTCAAGATAAACTGATAAAAATGTATTGGAGACCTAGTAAATGCGATCCAACTCTTGTTACATGTGACTTCTAATGAGAACTGTTTTTGGACAACGTTCTTGTTCTCCCCACTTAGGAAACAAAATAAGTTTTTTGGCTGCCCTCAAGGATTTCTTACATCGAAATCACTGATAGCCATGATAAATGCATTTTACTGTAAACATATCCATAAAACTTATCATGGAACTGTAATAATTATAAGAGGTCCCACTCCCGATAATGTTCTCAGGACTATTTTTGTATGTCACCACAAAACCAAATAATGCGAGTCTCTTAAAAGGGCGGCCATGAATTTGACGCTATACTCTGTCGTCTGATGTAAGAGAGTGATAAAATATAAATTTGCAATGACAGAACCCATTAAACAGGGTGGACAACTTAAAGGTTGTATTGGAAACTTGCAATGATAGTTTTTAAAATTCCGTATTTCAGTTTTTCAAGACGTACCACTCCCCGGATCAGTCCTAAATTAGGGTCACTTTAATTTGCATAACAATAGAAAGAGGAGTTTTTTGAATGAAATTTATGTGACAGCTGCGTAACTACAGGTAGTTCATTAGAATAATAAGTATAATAATAATTATACATGTTTATAATTATAGAGATAGGCAGATAATTAAGATATTTATTTTAATATTGAGTAGATAAAAGTAATAATAATATGAAAATATTAATATTTATAAAAAAATCTACTTTTTACAATAGAACAACTGGATTTATTAATTTCAGCCATCATATTCAGAGTAGTACGATGAACTATCGTCGTTGGGGTCCAGAGAAATAATAAGTGAAGCATGTTATCAGCTTCCCACATTCTTTCTTCTATTCCAATCACATGTTCGACGCACTATCTCCATTTTTCGCAATCCACTGTCTTTATTCTCTCTCGCAAGAGGTTTTGAACGTCTCTTATTTTCAAAGTAGAATAATGCCTTGCTACAAAACCCTTTTACTTGCGCCCACACTAACTCTTTGGGCTTTAATAATACAGTACCGTTATATTCCGTTTTGAAGCGACAACAAATTTTGTACAAAGAGGTTTGTTTATTCAACTTTTTCAGCATATATTTGTGAAATGGCTTCTTATTCAAAGTTAGCCAATGAACGGTGTAATTTTTTTTGCAAGAAGAAGTTGGAATTTTTATAACAGATCCAGGAGGAATATCCTTATTTGAAGAGCTAGAAAAATGGTTAAATCAGGAAAGTTGTGGAAATGTTTCTGAACCGCCAGGAAATGTTAATAGAAAAACAATTGATCGTCGCATTAAAAATGTTTGATATAAACTTTTGTTAATGGGACATCCATAATATTATTTGCATTTTTGGGTTCTCCGGAAAATTCTAGATGTTTCATTCATGATGTCCTATACCTATTTGCACATTCCTAACTTAGTTTTTCATAAGCTATCCAATGTCATCAACTTTAGATTTAATCTCGTACGCCTATGGAATACGGCGAAGACGACTCGGTTTAACAGTTCAATAATGATTTATCACTCTCTCACATTAAGAAACAGAGTATAGATACCAGGCTAATTTTAATCCTACCCTCAAATTGGACTCTGACGAAAAGATTAACGCTAGGTATCTTGCTCATTTCAACCCTACGTGGAAGACCTTATTCCATGGAGTGATTCACAACATAATCATCCTAAATACATTAAAAATTTAAATCGCCAAATAATCAGCAACAGAAGACCTTCTGAAATAATAGATTCAGTATTGAAAAAACAGTGAAGCAATGATTACAGTGTCGGTCCGAAATATTTCTTACATTCGCAACAATTTGTTTGATGATGTTATAGATCTTAGGAAAACTGAATATTTCGACAATTAGAGAAGAAAATTTTCTAGTCATTAATGAACAATATTCAAAGATGGTTGCGTTTTCGTGCTTGACGAATATTCGCTATTTATGTAGTAGACAAAAAAATACTTGGATGGGACATTAAGTTATAGCGTAAAACATCTGTACGCTCACGTACTGCTGGACATCGAATTTATACTTTTTCGGTTAAACTTTGTTCAATGCGTCTATAGGCATAAACTTGTTTTGGCACTTCTATAAACGCAAATAGGTATGTTGGGGTGGATTGAATACAAATAAGAATAAAATCCAGGAAGACTGACAGGCATTAGTGGTTCTTTGGATGGTGACGCTGCACTCTGTCCATAATTCCGGCGGAAAACTGGCTTCCTCAACGATATAATTTTCCACTATTATAGCCTGCATATTTCGACACTATATCATCTTAAAGTTGTATTTCTGCGAAATCATATGCAATCGCCAATTTCGGCAGGATTTAAAAACGGCAACCCGAACGTAGATACATTTGAGCCACTTCCCTATGTCGCTTTCTTGGTTTTTGAATTGTTGCCAAGTTTCTATATTTTTTTTAACCAATCCTGGTCTAGAAGGAAGCGTCAACCAATTAATTTTTCACACTGCATTATGAATTGCCTTTTCAGAATCCGCTACTACTTTTTTGGGTTTTAAAATCAAGAACACTCTCGCACTTATTTTTCAATAACGAAAAATCACTCTCGTAAGTTTTGTCACGTTTATCAATTAGTAAACAGAATGCCAGTGGAATGTGGAGTCCATTTTCAAGCGTATGGATGGTCAATTAATTCAAAGTATACGACGTTATAATTTGAGGGAAAGGATTCATTTTGTGAAATGTCTGTAAATAAGTAGATTTGGAAATAAGTTAATAAATAATCAAATAGAACATGAAAAATAAAGATTTTTTTTTTATTCAATGTTTAAGTGACTTAATAACATTTGATACTCAGGTAACAGTGAGCAGCGACGAATTTGGGCAGGTAAGAAATGCTAGCTTCCAATTTATGGCACTGCTAACAACAAGTATAGGTACATGCCAAAAAAAAAAGGATTAACTGAATTCTTAGCGTCCAAATTATGGATGCCCCCGTAAAACAGGATATTCTTTGGAAATTCTAGTCAGCATTCGGACATACTCTCATTTCTAATAAGTTAGGCTAGAATAAATATTCTTAGAAATTACCACAGCCAAATGTGATAAAACTAGTATTTAATTTCAGGTTATGAAAACGTTGGCGATTATTTCTGGAGTCGAATATACAATGACGATTCGTGAAGGAGGAATCACTGAACTAAAATCCTCAGCGAATGAAAGTTTATTGGCAGAATAGGTGAAAAATCAACAACGCGCCAGTAGAATGAAATTACCAAAACAAAAAAATATAAAATACTTTGTTTTTTCTGTCTCAATTCTTTCAGGAAATGATTTGCAATACTTTCAGATATAAAATAATATGGCTGCAATGCTTACAGTTCAGTTACCCATTCTCCTAAGATACGTATATTTATGATGGTAAGAACGCAACTTGTTCCTAACCTTCAAATTCGCAATATTGATTGATTTGTTTGAAAATATGAACAGATTTTTCATGAAATTAGATATGGAATCAGCTACGACTGAAAGATTAACTTTAATCACTTTTTTCCATCTTTCAAGATAACCTCTTGGGGGGTTGAAAACAGAAACATTCTCAATTGAATATTGAATAGAAATATTTTTCTGTGAATTGAAAAATCCACGATAAAAATTGAGTTATTTTTGTCAATATCTAACGGAAAACAACTACTTCCCCTGCTAAAGCCACGCTGGACATTGCACTACATCTGATAGAAAGATATTGAGACGAGACCCTAACTAGGAAGAAAAAATATAAAATCATCTGACTGAAAATGCAAATTTTTACATTAAGATTTTTTCTCTTGAGTTAGTACCCTTTCTCAATACCTATCAGATGTATTTCAATGCCAAGCGTGGCTTCAGCCGGGAAAGTAGCTGTTTTATGTCAGATAATCACAAAAATAACTTCATTTTCATCGTGGATTTTTCAATTCACAGATAACTCCATATATTCAATACTCAATTCATGACAATGTTTCCTTTTTCAACCGCAATATTGAACTTGTTCCGAAAATCAGTTGTTAAGTACTCACTCTGTAGGCACCTATGAGATGAATAATTATTAGTTCCTTCACACAGGGACTTATTACTACTGAGCTTCTGATTCAATAATTTGTTGAGAAGTACCATTCGCCAAGCTTGACTACACTTCACAAACTATTGAAAAAACTAACAGTATCCAACAGACAACTGTGTTGTACGCAAATTTTCATGATCACTTTTAGGTAGATTTCAATAGAAATACTACCTATTGGTCCCGTCATCACAATATTTAATTTTTTTTATATATCTTCATGGTCCCCAGAACCCAAAAATACCATCAGTTCGGAAGTTTTTTTTTTTTAATAACTTTCGAAATATTGACCTTAATTGAACGAAAATTGGTATTGAGAGGTTTTAGAGGTGTCGATTTCGAAACTGATGTTATTATGGCTCTTACTCGTAGGGGGCGCCCCCTACATGTCATTTTCTTTTTTGAAGATTCATAACTTCTAGCACATTTTTCAGTAAAAAATCAATTCCTCTATCATATCTACGTAAAAAAGCTACCCTTGTTACAAGTCGCTATAAGCAACCGTTTTCTGGATATTTGGACTTGAAAATTTCAAGTCGATTATTCGATAATCGATGCGTGTTGAAGTTATTACCATTATTTTGCATTTTTCACAAGAATGCTTGGGAAATGAATTTGAAAATGTGCTAGAAGAACGCTCAAAAAAGTTATGAATCTTCAAAAAAGAAAAAGACGTGTAGGTGGCGCCCCCTACGAGTAAGTGCAATGATAACATCAGCTTCGATTACGACACCTCAGAAAACCTCTCAATACCAATTTTCGTTTAATTAAGGTCAGTATTTCGAAAGTTATTTAAAAAAAACTAAAATAAAAATAAAACTTTAACACCCTGTCCTGTATCTTGGAAACGAAGCGTTTCCGGACATATATATTATGAGGAATCACGTCCTGAGGTTTGTCAAAGTACTTTTGAATCACCCTGTATAATTACATGTCCTGACTGACTGACTTAGTGATTGACATTCGATCAACGCCCCAGACCATACCGCTGGACCTAAAGAGCTGAAATTTTGAAAGCGTATTCCTATAATGACATAAATAACTACTATGAGATTTTCTTGATATTCCATCCCTAAAGGTGTGAAAAGGGGATGAGAAGGGGTGTGAAAGTGGAAGTACCGTTAGTTTTCAAGTAAGAGTCCTGGAAATTGGTATTTGAGGCTACAAATAAAGGAATACGTGTTTCAGTATTTTTAGAAAGTCAACCCCTAAAGAGGTGAAATGGGGGTTAGGAGTTTGTATAGGGGTTCCGTTAGTTTTCGAATCAGGGTCATGAAAATTGGTATTTGAGGTCTTTGTTACAAATAAAAAAATACGTGGTTTTAGAAATTCAACACCTAATGGAGTGAAATGGGAGGTGAAAATTTGTATGGGGGTTACGTTAGTTTCCAAGTTAGAGTCATAAAAATTGGTATTCGAGTTTTTCTTATAAATAAAGAAATACGTGTTTCAGTGTTTTTAGAAATTCCCCCCCCTGAAGGGGATACATTTTTTATGGGGCTTCGTTAGTTTGTAAGTTGGGACCATGAAAATGGGTTTTATGGCTCCCTGTTACAAATAAATAAATAGGGTTCAACCTCATTTGAAATTCCTTCCCTAAAGGGGTTAGTGAATTTGTAATAGTCGTAACAGAGCATAACTTTCGCTGTCAAATCAATTATGTCACTCAAACGAGTTAACGGGATAACGGGAAACGCAATAATGGGAAATGGTATACCGGGAAGTGGGCAAAGCCACAAGCATACGTTATAGTCCGTAAAATGAAGGCATAGAGTGATAAACCGTTTATCATATTAAATCCGGGTAGGTATAAGTACGAACTGCTAGAAAAAACCAATAATTTTTGGATTTTGCATACTAAATAAGGGTTTTTTACTCCACGCCTTTATTTTACGGACTATAGATGGAACAACATGAATCTATTTACAGATAAAGTCAGATGATACAATTATAACATTGAACATAAACATGACAATACAATAAATAGAGTACAGAGAAGTATAGATGAATAAATTGTTATCCCACTGAGGGCAACCCTGTGTGTGGGTGAATATTTTGGTAAAACATATGACAAGTACATAGTATAAAACACTATATAAAATATAAATATTATCAATGTATAAAGAACGAGTTATGAAATGTTATAATTAATTATAATAATGTTAGTAATGATAATAATAATGCAAAAGTAATTAAATGTTAATAGATGTAAATAAATGTAAGATAATAAAAATAAAATATAGATGTTTCAGTTTTGTTATTTCGATTTTTGGTACATATTTATTTTCATTACATGATAATTGAAGTTTTTGTATTATATTTCCTCTTTTATATTAAAAAAATTCATTCATTCAATCATTTTATGAATTTCCTTTCTATCAATCTCCTTTACGAGTCAGGTAGGAAGTTGTATAGCTTTGGAGCTATATAATGAAAGCTTTTTTGGCCAATTACCTTTTTCATAAATAGGGGGATATATTTATGTTTTTGTCTGGTAGCATACGAGTGTGTCAGTACATTCAGCTGGGTTTTATTCAGGTGTTGCATGATGAGTACTTGAATGGAATAAAGCTGTCTTATATCTAACATTTCTGTCTCAGCATATAGAGAGTCGCTAGGGTATCTATAATCTTTATTCAGTATCATTCTCAGAAACCTTTTTTGCGGGATTTCAAACATATTCAAGTAGGTTCTAGAAATCCTTCCCCATCCTATAATCCCATAATTCAAGTGAGACTCTACTAAGCTTTGATAAACAATTTTTTTTAATTCAAATCGAGATATGTTTTTATCTGTTTAAATCTATACAGAATACAGCGTAACTTTTTTGTGAGGTATATTATATGTTGATCCCATCTCAGGTGGGGGTCCAAGAAAACATCTAGATATTCAATTTTTTTGACAGGTTTAATATGAAAATTTTGTTGAATGGTTAAGTAAAAATTTGGAAGAAGCATTTCTGTACTGCTGAATGGCAGGTAGTGAGTTTTTCTGAAATTAATTGAGAGAAGTCTGCTATCAAACCAATCTTCCAATTTATTCAGATCATTTTCGGTTTTTGTCTTCAAATCATACCAATTATTTGCTTTATAAACAATGACTGTGTCATCGGCAAAGCTTAAAATTTTTCCTGAATTTTCTTGTAAGAATAAGTTATTTAAGTATATCGTGAACAACACCGGTCCCAACACTGTCCCCTGAGGCACACCGCAGGAAATCATTTCTTCTAAGTTTGTCTCATTTCGGATTTAAACTTTCTGTTTTCTATTTGTCAGATAATCTTTAAGTAAGTCGTTTGCTGCACCCCGTATTCCTATATCATCTAGCTAGAAGGATAGTATGGTCAACTGTGTCGAAAGCCTTACTTGAATCTACAAATACGCCTAAACATGGAATGTTTTTGGCTAAGCATTCGTAAATATCATTTGTTAAAACGTAAATAGCGTCTTTTGTTGATTTATGTTCCCGAAAGCCGAACTGGGATGTTGATAGCAGGTTATATTTGTTCAAGAATGTATTTAATCTACTCTTCAGAATTCTTTCAACTACTTAACTAAGAGATGTTATTAGGGATATTGGTCTATAGTTTGTCACTTTTTGTTTTCCTCCATTTTTGTATATGGGTGTCACCACGAAACATTTGTTGATTATGTATGCTAGTGGTTTACATATATAGGTTAAGATAGCTTTCAATGTTTCTGCTTTCAGACCGTCATATCCCGGAACTTATTTGTATTTTAGTTGGGCTATCGTGTTCATTATTTCAAATTCATTTGTTGCTTCCAGAACGATTGGATTTAGTAAATTTTTCTTCTTAGGATTATAGTTTGGATTTCTGTTGAGTTTTTACCTACATTTACAAAAAAAATATTAAATATATTTGTCATTTCTTTGGAGTCATTTACCAAATCACCATTTTCGTTCTCGATATTAATAATTTCATTCTGTTTAGGAGTTTTTATTATTCCTTCGGAGGAGACGTTAAGATGGCGGCCCCGAGTTCATAGATGTTGAATTCATTAAAGAACCCTACCTCTGAAACAACAGAGGATTTGGCAAAACTTCCGGTCGGGGGAAGTGTGCTCACCGGCGTTGGTGTTTAGCCCTGGTCGCAGAAATAAACCGACGTTAAATGAAGCAATAAAAAAACAAACTGGCAACATAGTTAACATAGTTGCATGTGTTGATTTTATAGTAATTCTCAGGCGTACATCATAAATCAAAAATTTTATGGTATGAACCTGAGAAGTGCTATATAAATATCATGAACCAAATACCAGAAACATGGATAAGCAGATGAACAATAAAATAAATAATAGTTTCAAAAAACTAAAAAACACGCTTTTATAGAAAACCAGACAAAAAAATAGAAAATAAGAAAAAAAATTATTTTATTTTAAAAAAAGCGTGGGGTGTATGGTATCGCCTCGGTGTGTAATGTACTATATAATTATTGATACCATGCACCCCACGCTTTTTTTTAAATAAAATACTTTTTTTTCTTATTTTCTATTTTTTTAGTCTGGTTTTCTATAAAAGCGTGTTTTTTAGTTTTTCAAACTATTATTTATTTCCTACTTTTTAGTGTGGTTTATTTATAAAAGCGCGTTTTTTTAGTTTTTTTGAACTAATATTTTTATTTTTTTGCAAATAAAAAAATGAAATAATCTCATCAAATTAGGTAATCATAATCTACGACCCCAAAAACCCCCACATACCAATTTTGAATAGAATCAGACCATAATCACAAAACTCGGCCGCCATTTTGGAACCGCCATTTCAAATTTTGCAATTTTTACAAAAGAAACTTAATATTCGACCCCAAAAACCCCCACATACCAATTTTGAATAGAATCAGACCATAATCACAAAACTCGGCCGCCATTTTGAAGCCGCCATTTCAAATTCTTCAATTTTCACAGAAGAATCATAATATTCGACCCCAAAAACCGCCACATACCAATTTTGAATAGAATCAGACCATAATCCCAAAACTCGGCCACCATTTTAAAGCCGCCATTTGAATTCTTCAATTTTTACAAAAGAATCATAATATTCGACCCAAAACCGCCACATACCAATTTTGAATAGAATCAGACCATAATCCCAAAACTCGCGCCATTTTAAAGCCGCCATCTTGAATTTTTCAATTTTCACAAAAGAATCATAATATTCGACCCCAAAAACCCCATATACCAATTTTGAATAGAATCAGACTATAATCACAAAACTCGGCCGCCATTTCGAAGCCGCCATCTTGAATTTTCCAATTTTCACCAAAGAATCATAATATCCGACCCCAAAAACCCCCACATACCAATTTTGAATGGAATCAGACTATAATCACAAAACTCGGCCGCCATCTTGAATTCTTCAATTTTTACAATAGAATCATAATATTCGACCCCAAAAACCCCCGCATACCAATTTTGAATAGAATCAGACCATAATCACAAAACTCGTCCACCAATTTGAAGCCGCCATCCTGAATTTTTCAATTTTGACAAAAGAACCATAATCTCCGACCACAAAAACCCCGGATACCAATTTTGAAGCGAATCGGACCATAATCACAAAACTCGTACGCCATATTGGAGCCGCCATTTTGTTTTTTCTCCACACAAAAATTTCTTAATGCATTGTCACCGGAATTATGTACACCTGCCAAATTTCAAATCATTCGGACGTCTGGAAGTGGGTCAAAATCGCGCCCAAAGGAGTCGGTTACAAACAAACAAACAAACAAACAAACATACAAGTGAAGCTAATATAAAGCGTGTAATAACCTCAATGATAGTAAATATACTTCAATATTTCAGTATTCTGGACTGATTCAAAATCTGTTTATCAAAATAGCCTCCATCAAACCCCCACAAGATTTTAATTAACTAGAATTCATCCAAATAACTATTTCAGAAATAAAAATAATGATATTTTGTTCCTGGTTGTGGATTTCAGGGGCGCAAATTGGACCACGTAAAAAATGTATCCAGAGCCACCAGAACAATATTTTTTTATTTTACTGCAACTATACCATGTCAAGACTAAAGAAAAATAATAGATGCAATTATGGAACAATGAAAACTTCTTTCTTAAATTGGGAATGATTTGTTTTGTTACTGCATTTCAGACTTCATGAATCCACATATGCAGGTAATGAACAAATTACTTACCAGTTATGACCCCATAACATTGAGTCTATAACTCACAAAATATTCGGTAATAACGCAAATTGGCCATAACGCAAAATGAATTTCCGACAAAGACATTATTTGCACCCCAATTTTCACATCGCCAAATCGATAACAAACCGTGAAATAGCCTATAAATATTCTTCGACGTTACCTCAAAAGGGTTATGTTTCCAATACAAATATTTGAAAGACATTCGTCACGACGAGATATTTAATGTTTCGAAAAAAATCGAGATGGTTCCTTACGCTTTTTGCGGGCGATAGCAGATGTTAACACATAATTCAAGTTATCCTAAAAGGGTGAAAATGCTTTCAAGGTTTAGACGGTTATTCCATGGTACTAGATGTAGATGTAGATAATATTAGTTGAAGTAATTTTTTTGTTGCAGAGGAATAATAATTCCGACATTTCTCCTGGGTATAACAACCTTCCTAATCTGAAGAAAAATATTGGTTAGACACAGAATCTGTTAATAGTTTGTCAATAGGAACAGCGGGATCATATTAGTCAAACCACATTATATACAGGGTGTCCAAAACTCGATGGCCTATTAGATTTTTCTGGACAACGGGATACTGGATAATTTGGGAAATTTGGTTTCTCGGGTAATTACTTCTGCTCTATCGATCTAAAATATTTAAGCGCTGGGGCGTTGTCGCTTATATTGAAAAGTAGCAACAACTTTGATATTTTAAATGAGATACCCTGTATATTATTGCATTTTTTGCTTTGCTATTGCTTTTCGATCATTTTGTATAATTCTTCTCTATACCTATCTCAAGCGGTTTTGGAGAAATTAATTGATTTCCTTATTTTTTGTGCAGAACATAGCTTCAATTGAATGTCTACTACTGCGGAATTTGGACTCCTACAAAGCTGAAATTTTGGGTGCAGTTTACCAATATTCTGTGCACCAGCCAGTCTAAGGGAATTCGTTCTCCATTATACAGGGTCGTTCAAAATTTGTGATTTTTCCGATAGATACAAAAATGGTGAAAAGTTATTAAATGAAACACCCTGTATATTATCAAATATCCTGAAAGAATATTGAAGTTCCTTTGAAATGATGTATCATGTTCCTATACCTAAATAGTCTGGTTTCTGAAATAAAAGCAAGTTTCTATAAAAATAAAAAAAACTGTGATTATGTATTATTATCTATTTTGACAGAAACACCACGAAAATCACTGCTTGTCAAACTAAAAGATTGTCTTGTTTTTTTTTGGTCACGGCACACTACTACCATTTTCATTTCCCAGTATAACAAATAGTAATAAGTAATATTACTCAATTGAAATGATCTGATTAAAAAATCGAATCAGTCTGGAAGGATTCGCTGCAAAATGTTACATACTTTTGGAGATACAGCTGAAATTGGAGATTTTTTCTAACTCTCAGATGATTATTGGTATTTTTCAGTAGAATTTCAATATGACATAATATACAGGGTGTCCCATTTGAATAAAATGATTCATGGCCGTGTTTCCTAATCACCTACCACAATATGTTTTTCAGACACCCTGTATAAAATATGGTCAAATCATTCGATGTTACTGAATTTACTCAATATTTTCTAGGTGAAAGTTGAATTTGAGTCCTGTGTGGGTAACAGATGAGGAGGTATTTGAATTCAAGTTGGTTCCATTTTGGAAGCAAAACAATTACAAAATTATCAATATTCAATAAACGGTAGAAATAGGTAGGTATACGATATGTTCAGTAAAAGTTATTTGTATTTGTCAGAAAAATACAAAAACAGAATGGAATTCTGGGTGTTTTATTATTGATGAACTGATTGCCGAATGCTCATAATGACATTTAATACAAAATATGGCAAAATAATCCGATTTTTATATAAACCTACTTTTATTTCGGAAACCAGGCTATTTAGATATAGGAAAATTATACATCATTTGAAAGGAACCTTAATTGTCTTTCAGGATATTCGATAATTCACAGGGTGTTCTGAACCCAAAAGTTCAGCTCTGTACGAGTCCAAATACCGCAGTAATAAACATTTAATTGAAGCTATGTTTTGCACAAAAAATAAGGAAATCAATGAATTTCTCGAAAACCGCTTGGAATAGGTAAAGGAAAGTATCATAAAAAATGATCGTGAAGCAATAGCAAAGCGTAAAATGCAATAACATACAGTGTGTCTCATTTGAAATATCAAAGTTGTTGCTACTTTTCAATATAAGCGGCGACTCCGCAGCGCTAAAAATATCTCATATCGATATAGCAAAACTAATTACCCAAGAAACCAAATTTTCAAAATAATCCTGGGTCCCGTTCTCCAGAAACGTCTAATAGCCCATCGAGTTTGGGACACCCTGTAGATAATTGGAAATGTTAAGAAGTCCAATGGCAACCAAATGGTAGTACATAATGAAATGAATATTAATTGAACTATTTTCTGCATATTACCAAATTATTTCGATATTGATAACATGTGAGGACCCACGTGTGATTGTTGGTTGGAAAAAATGGAATTATGGTAAAAGATTGAATTTATATTCGTCCTTTGGCCTTAGTTTTCCCGATACTTTTTTCATAGATTTCAAATACGGGGTCAGATAAGGTCTCCAAATTGGGTATTGAGAAATATACAGTATAATATTTTTTTCTGATGATAAAACGGATCGAAAGGATCAACACAACACGGCGTATGAGAAATTCGCGGAGGATTCAATATAATTCATTTTTTATGTCCTGAATCGTGAAAAAATGGCGATTATTCGAGGGAATTTCGATTAATCCTTCCAAAGGCTACGCGGGTTTCAGTATTATTTTCTACGAATAGTTTTACAAAGAGTATGTAATAATATGTAGTATCCGAAGATTAGAATTCGTGAAATTATATTTCACAATAAAAAGGAAGAATTCTTTTATACTCTAAATGTTACCCTAACAAATTCAATCAAGTCAAAGCAGACATATCAATAATTAGAATATTTGTTTTCATCTGAGGCTGACAGAAACTATGTCGAAACGTCGTAGTGAATAAATATAGGCTTTCGAGGTCATTTAGGTAGGAAGGTGATTACCCTGAGGTCTCAATCTGCCCACTCCTCAGGTATTGTCACTAAGGAAAGAAAAGGTCTCAATCTGCCTACTCCTCAGATGTAGTAACTAAGGAGTAGGCAGATTGAGACCTTAGAGGGAACTAGTGGCGAAACCTGAGGAGTAGGCAGATTGAGACCTCGGTTGGAAATCACTTTCCTCTTTTACTCCAATCAATAATTAATATATTTTGTTCCACTTTCCTAGAATAAAAACTTTTTAACAAAACATTAAAACGACGAAAAAATCAACTGAAAAGCAAAAAATAAAATAAACCTTAGTCTAAATGATAATTGAGCTCCTAAACTAATGTAAGTAACTGATTTTGAGTCGGCGCCAAACAAACAATTATCGAAGATCATTATCTATGAAAGAAGTCATCAAAACGCAGCCGTGCATCTCGCTGCCATCATTTTACGCTTCACCTAATTCAATAGCTAGTTTGTTTGGTGCCGACTCAAAATCAGTTACTTACATTAGTTAAGGAGCTCAATTATCATTAGACTAAGAAGGTTTATTTTATTTTTTGCTTTTCAGTTGATTTTTTCGTCGGTTTAATTTTTTGTTAAAGAGTTTTTATTTTTTACTTTTCAGTTCCGTATTTCGTCGGTTTAATTTGTTGTTAAAAAGTTTTTATTTTTCAATATTTTGTGGCTAAAATCTACCAATTACTACCTACTTGTTTTTGATTACTTCCAAAATACTTACTTACCCACCTTACTTCAACTATTACCAGTTAAATAATATGATAATCTACTTTCACTATTTGTTGTGATATAAATTATTTTCGTTGTTCTGGTTAGTTTATTTCATTACTTTGTATATCATTCCATCCTCTCATAAAATATACTGATTTTGACGGATGTGGAACAAGAATAATGTCAGTAGCGATCTGTCATTGTCAACTACGTATATTATCCCCTATTTTGCTACCCGTAAGGGTGGCTAATTCCTTTCGAAATCCAAATATAAGGTATACCCTATCTATTAAAAAAAGAATCATCCAAATCGAAGAACCCAGTACAAAGTTATGCCTGATAGAATCGGTTAACGGACCAGAATTCAGAGGGTGAGTGATCAATATCCTTCATTTTGCTACCCTTAGGGGTGGATTTCATCTTTTAAATTCAAATGGGACCAAATTCGAAGTACACCCTATCCACTGAAAAAAGAATTATCGGAATCGGACGTATCAGTAAAAAGTTATGCGTGATCATACATAAAAAAAAAATACGGGCCGACTAGAGAACCTCCTCCTTTTTGGTTTCGTCGGTTAAAAATGACTCCAAAATGGGAGCCGAAACGTCGGAATGATCAAATTTCTAGACGCGGTTCAACTTGAACTCTCAATATTCAGAATATATATGTATATATACATATATATATATATATGTATATATATATATATATATATATATATATATATATATATATATATATATTGTTATGTTTAGAAGTACGTTAAATATTTAAAGAGTTGAAATGAGAATGATAAATTAAAAAAACCCATAAATATTTTTTTTTTCGTATATAGTAATCTATGCTGTTATTCTATAGTTTTTCTGAAGATTCAACCATTTTTCTGAAACCTTATATAATATTGATCGATACCTATGTTTGAAATAAACATGTTTTCAACATCACAAGCAATTGGCATAATTTTAAAAATTATAGAAACCAAATTTTACTAATATAATTTTGAGCACAAACAAATAACAAAATGTTAAAAGTTCGAACATTCTGTATATGAAATTGGATCTGAACACAATATCTAATGAGATGCCAGGAAAGATATTGATGCAAAATTAGGAATTTTGAAAATATGAAAAGCAGAAATATATATAGTATGTAATAAAACTGTCAAAAAGATGAAAATAATGAAAAGTGCTACAAAAAGGTGCGTGAAAATCGAAAATTCGAGAAGAAAACAAAGGATGTTGGTATCAAGAAGAAAATCAACAAGCTAAGTGAGAGAGAACAGAAAAATAATTTTGGAAGAACAGATTGTAGAAAATTGAAATTTAAAAAAAATAATCAATATGTATTAGAAAAACAGTTATTTGAGAAGACAATAGGGGAAATACTATGAAGAACAATAGCAGATGAAAGATCCCAGATGCAGAGTTAATCTTACCATTTTTCATTGGAAATTTACCAGTACGAGGCGAAGTCACAGTCGACAAAGGGGCAGCAGTTTCCAAGAACGGGAGAAATCCGAAACACTGAACATTCTCGTTACAAGAAGTCACAGGTCACTTTCAGTATCACATAACTTCACATTACCTGTATATATTTGCTATGAAGCACTAATCAGGTTATTTATCGCAGAATAGGTAGTAATAAGTTTTTCCTGAATAAAGGAAATTATTATTTTGATGAATTTCTGCATTATTTTCAATGTTTGAGCAACAATGAATTGCCATTTTCTGGAATTTACTTCAAGAACGACCAGAGGGCTCCACAGTAGAACCGACTTCTGAGATTCCCTAGGCGTACCGATTGAGTTAGCTGAAGTGAAGGAAATAAGGTAGAACTAGTTTAAAGATTTTGAAAATAGTAAAAACATGGTAAAACAAAAAAAATATATATATTTTTGTTATGATGTCTGATTGTGGAAAGTAAATAAATAAATATAAAATAAAATCAAAACGAACCGCAATCAACGCATCATAACAATATATATATATATATATATATATATATATGATTTGTCAAGGTTAAATTCAAATATGAGCATAATTTATCCAGTATGTTCTGAGGCATCATTAGTCTATTTAGAAAGTGAGAGTAGCAGATCGGAAACAGGCACGTTTTATAAGATTAATAAAATAAGAATTCTGTATTCATCAAGATTTCCGTTATAAACGCAATTTGTGAAAATTCCATCTCTGCGGTGGAGAAAAAAAACGAAAATAAATTCATTTTATGAAAAGACATCGTCAAAGATCTAAAAATGATTTTGATATGCAGCGTGTGACATGTTGGGTATGTTTCGACTTTTGTAAAACATGCATATTTCACAAAGATACTGGATTATCATTGTAATCAAAAATTGATTTTTTGTAGATGTCTAACAGAAAACAATTACTTCCACGGCTAAAGCCACACTGCACATTGAACTGATAGATATTCTGAAAGGACCCTAACTCAAAAGAAAAAATCTGAAATTGAAAATTTGCATTTTTATTCAGATATTTATTTGATTTTCTAATCCAGTCTCAATTAAAAACTCATATAGATGAATGAGGCAAAGAGGAATGTTTTCCAAAAGAGAGTACCCACCAGAAATCATTTTTAACATTGACGCAAGAGGGGCAATGCATTCTCTAGATCTTCAATACATTTGTGTCGACGAAAATGTAGAAGCAATCTCACTTTGCAAAGATGTAAAGAAGTTAGAAACATTTCTTTTGGAGAGACACTTTTAAATTATTTTATTTTTGACATTAAAACCTGTCATGGGGTATGATAGATTGATTTGTTTGAAAATATGAACAGGATGTTCATAAAACCAGATGTGGAATCATCTGCGACTGAAAGATAAACTTTAGACACTTCCATCTTCCATCGTTTAAGATAACCTCTTTTGGAGTATTCATGTTGAAAAGAGAAACATTCTCAATTGAATATTGAATAGAAGGATTTATCTGTGAATTGAAAAATCCACGATAAAAATGAAGTAATTTTTTGTGAATGTCTAACAGAAAACAACTACTTTCCTGGATAAAGTCACGCTGGACATTGAACTACATCTGATAGACATTCTAGAAGGACCCTTACTCAAAAGAAAAATCTGAAATTGAAAATTTGTATTTTTATTCAGATAGTTCTTTGATTTTCTATTCCAGTCTTGATTAAGAACTCATATAGATGCTTTAGCCGGGTAAGTAGTTATTTTCTGTTGGACATTCACAAAAAATAACTTAATTTTTATGGTGGATTTTTCAATTCACAGAAAAATCCTTCTATTCAATATTCAATTGAGAATGTTTTCCTTTTCAACATTGAATCCATATTACTCAAAATGGAAATGGAAAATCCAGTTATTTATTCTACAATTTAGCTTCCATCGTTGTAAACCTGAAACTTAACTTAACATTTTGAGAATTGCAAGGTTTGAGGTCTCCGAATCCCAAAATTCTACATTCTCTCTCTAATGATATGTATTTTGAATGGGAATATCTCAGTCAATTACTGAGGATTGACAATTCGATTTGTGCTTCTTGTTATTTCAAGCTTTTCAAAATTGAAAGCTCCACCTGGCTACGCGGATCGGATAGAAGTTTAATTTGAAGTTAATTTCGGACCAAGTTAAGCGAAGAAAAAACAAGCCAAACTAAAGCAACCCCATCCTGAACAAATACAGCTAGATAAAAAATAATCCACATCTTATTCAAGCTCATTAGATAAATGACTAGCGCTTGTATGTCTTCTTGTATGAAAATAAGTATTACTCTACTTGAAAGCTGGAATGATGTATCGATGCAAAATGGATGAAATTAATCCTTCACATCTCTAATCAAACCTAGTTTGACGATAAAACTTGTACAATATTTATCAAACCTGGTTAGACAAATTCAGATAGGAAATTGCAGAATTAATTCGTCGATCGGCCAGATTTAATTAAGAATATATCTGTATTTGCTTAGGTGTTTTCAATATACGTCAAAAAGAGATACAACAAATAATTGTGATATTTGCAGAATACACGTGTATTTGTGTAAAATACACAGGAGCCCAATATTAATATGTCCCACTGACATTCATATTTGTTCTATTTGAAACAATTATTGACAAATCACTTATAATATTCACTTGTGTCTAGATAACAAAGATAATCAGTTCACCCGTTTGTATTATTTAATATATTTTTCTTAATAACTTGAGCCCATTTTATTGGCAGGTTGATTTTCCCATGCTACCAAAGGATTAACTGATTTCTACGCTACTGTAATAACTCCTTGAAATATCCACAATAACTTGTAGGATATTTTTTGTAATGAATGTATGATTCAGAAAATAGCCTCTTCGAAAAATTTGTTCACAGAATTATTTGCATTATGAATTTCAAACATAATGCAGAATTAACTCAAATTCAGTTTTCTGTTAGATGTATTTTTTTGGCTTTCAACTTCTCTATTTGAAAAATGGAAATATGTTTTGAAATCATCAATATTTTTTCCGACTGGAAATTCCCAAACTTTTTTCAATTTTCAAAGATTCTTCCAATATCAATTAAATTTATTTCGCTCATATATCTCTTTCATTGGAAACTTTCCAGAATTCATTAAGAGTCTGAATCAAAATATCACCCACAGGAATGTTTCTCCAATAGAAAACAAAAGCGGTTTTACAGATGGGGAATAATTTTAGTTGATAGTCAAAGATAATCAGAACACTATACCATGTTTTATTCTTGAACCACACAATGCATTCCGACATTAAAAACCCTAAAATGATTTTCTGTTTCTGTTTCATAATAGTTTATGAATATTTATTTTCCAGCTCATTTGAAATAAGAATAATCAATTGTTTTTCTGATAAACTTTCATTTCCAATTCTAAAATAATGCTTTTTCCACGATTAAGTTATTTTCCTATATATTATTTTATTTAAAAGAATTTGGGTGTTCATTATAATACGAATTCCAAGTATGCGTGGAGATCATTCATATTCCCATGTATGAATGAATACCTAATACGATGAGGTACAACCTTTTATAATACTAACAAAATCAATTATAAACAACAATATGGAAAATGTTGAAAAGTCTCAAATGAACATTCAAGTTATTTATTTCAACAATTGTCCAAATTATACGTTCAACTTTCATTAAATTAATGTATTGTTTGTGTCCTTTTTTTGTTAATTTTAGCAGTAGATATACGCATCAATTCACCTACCGGCTTCTGGTGGCTTGTGTCCTTTGGTTGTATGGGAAAATTATAATCGTTCAGTTTCTGTCAACAATGACAGTAAGTGACAAGAAACATGAAATATAGATTGTAATAGTACGATTGGGAATTCAAAATAAGGGATACGCCCTCCGGTGTCGATTTTGGAAACTATACATACTTACATTGTTTACTTTTCCAAACATTAACGTTTATAATATATAAATATGATTTTATCTATTGTATACCTAAAACTTGCCGAATCTCTTGTGATTGTTAACATTTAATGAAATTCTTGTTTACCTGTTGACTATTGTTTGTCCTCGAGTGAAAAAATGAGTGTTCAAATCATTATTGTTGTGTATCTCAATGTGACTCTTGGGCAAAACGATCCCGTTGTACTGGAATAAGTTTTCATCATTCTCCATGAGAAAATGAACGTAATCTACTGGTGCAGACTAATCTAGGATTGAGCGAGTTTACATACAGACGATGGGCTCTTGAAGAAGAATCCAGACCCTTCCCAGAATCCTCCTGTATCGTCTGTAGCCAAGATAAAAGTGAAAAAGAGAACCTTCAAAGAGAGTTGTGAGAAAAGAAAAGAGAGTTAAGAAGAGAAAAAAGGGATATTATTCAACATACCGAAAATTATTCATACAGTATGGAAAAAGAGTGACTATATATGTATATCTAGGTGATAAGGACACATTGTTTACTTTTCGAAACATTAATGTTTATATGATTTTAGTCATTGTACACTTAAAACTTGTCGAATCTCTTGTGATTGTTGACATTCAATGAAATTCTGGTTTACCTGGTGAATATTCTGTTGACTCGAGTGATAAAATTAGTGATTCTAGTTCAAATCATCATTGTTGTGTACCTCAATGTGACTCTTGGAAAAAACGATCCCGTTGTACTGGAATAAGTTTTCATCATTTTCCATGACAAAATGAACGTAACCTACTGGTGCAGACTAATCTAGGATTGAGTGAGTCTATAGACAGACGACGGGCTCTTGGGATCTTGAAGAAGAATACAGTTCCCAAAATGTTCCTGTATCATGTGTGGCCACGAAAAAAGTGAAAAAAAGAACCTTCGAAGAGAGTTGAGAAGAAAAAAAAAGACTTGAGAAGAGAAAAAAGAGATATTATTCGATATACCGAAGATTATTCATACAGTTTGGAAAAGAGTGACTATATATGTATATCTAGGTGATAAGGACACATTTTCACACCATCTTGTTTGTTTTAAATGAAATAAAAAAAACTGTTTTTGTTAGTTTTATTTTCAATTCGAACATTCACAAATAATAATGTGTAACATTTCTTCAAAATAATTTCCGATGACTTCACTAAGCTGTCCAGAAACTTGAAAAATATTTTTTTTGCAAGCAATTTAGAGCATTCTTTGTCTCCTTTAAAGAGAGTGTTCGCAAATGATATTGTCTTAATATTTAAATACACCACTTCACTAGAGTCTTGAAATGAATAACACTACACAAAAAAACTGGAAAATTATACCAAATGGAAATATTTTCAGAAAAACTCCGACCACAAGTGTATAACCTCTGAGAAAACAGACAAACAATGTAAGTATGTCTGGTTTGAATTTTTGCCACTCTGGCGCTGGCATCTAATTTTGAATTCCCAATAGTGGACGATATACAACGGAAGCATTCTGTTGTTTTGCTCACAAAGAATGACAGATCACCCCACCAATAGTTTTTAACGTAACCAGTAATGAAAAAACTATTATTTGAGACGAATACAGTTTTTGCCAAACCGAGCTAACGAAGTGAGTGAGACTTTTTCGTCTTTTTATAACGTGTTAAGTACAAAACCCCACTCAAAAATAAAAAGGAATCATGCAATTTCACATGTAACAACGCTTGCAGCCATACAAATAAATTGAACTTCATTGTTTTACTTACGCTTTCCTATAGATACTAAATAAATAATATTTGTCAGTGGACCATTTTTTATTATGAATTGAGCCTTTTTTTAAAAGACGCGGCCGATACTTGATGAAGATCCATAATTAAAGTAAACTAAAAAACCACTTCACTACGATTCTCACAGAAAAAATTGTTTACAAAACCCACGACACGGGTTCCGCTATACTATAGCTTTCTCAAGTGGGGGCAATTACTGGGGGCAGGTAGCCAGTTGGATATTAGATAATTAAGTGATTATTGGACGAAATATTATTCAATTTCCAGTAAACAGATTCAAAAAGGCGGATTATTCAAATCAATCTGGTCATTTGATAAGAATTGTGAGTTCTTGTCTTTGTTTATCTCTATAAGATTTCTGAGAGATTGAGTTTTTGAGTTCTTTTCTACACGCAAAGTTCAAAGCGATGCTTTTCAGTCAGGAGATTGTTAGCGAAAGTTGAATTAGATTTGCCCTTAATAAAACTGTTTCTATGCTCAGATATGCGTTGCTTGAAAGTTGAACCTGTTTGTCCTATTTAAAAACGTTTTACAAGTACTACAAGTTAGTACTGCAGATTTGTCGGACTTTTCAATTCCATCTTTGCTGTTTTGAATAAATTTTCCCAGAGTATTATTTGTTCTGTAAGTAATATTAATATCTTTATGTCTTAAATAATTATAATTTTTTTCTGGAGATTTGCCGAAATAAGTAATTACCCTGAAATTTGACTTTGAATCGGTTGCATAAACTTCCTGAATTGCCTTTTCATACAGTTTTTTTCGATAGAATGCTGTCAACTAAACTTGAGTTATATCCGTTATTGGCTACAATTTTTTTAAGTATATTTAATCCCTTATCAAAATTATCTTCTGGCAGAGGAAAATTCACTAGTCTGTGGATCATACTTTTACATGCGGCTACTTTGTGTTGGTAGGGATGAGTGGAAGTACTATGTATTGTAATATCTGTATATGAATGTTTGTGGAAAATTGAAAAATCGTGTTTATTGTTTATTTTCGTCAAATCTAAGAACTTTGTCGAATCATTCATTTCGATTTCTTTTGTAAATTTGATTGAGCGATGAATGCCATCAATGGAGTCAAAAAATGTATTTAATTGTCTATCAATTCCTACAAAGCAACATGAGATGTCGTCTACATATCTATACCAGTATGAGAAGTTTTTATCAACGGGTTGTTATGAATTTTACTTTCGAGATTTTCAATGAAAATTTCCACTTTTAGTTCAAATACTAAAATCAATTCAATATGTTCTTAACGACTATGAAAAAATAAGATGCACTATTATGAACTCTCAAATTCCAAAACTCTAGTCACTTACAAAACTTCAAAAGAAAATTCCCCTATCCGGCCAGTAGTATCTTTCATTACAGCACCATCAGTGAAAATCTCTGAAAAATTAATAGATCTGATCAAGAGTAATTGTAAATTTGTTCCTAAATTTAGCTTGAACAATTCAAATGAATTAATTGATAAAATTGAGAACGTGCATCTTCCTAAAAATTCCAAACTCATTTCTTTCAATGTTCAAAATCTTTTTTCGAGTATACCACCAGATGAAACAATCATACTAGTAGGAAGGTACTGGATAGATACCATGTCAATCCGATCATCAAAGATGAGATATTGGAATAACTCACAGTTTGTTCAACACAAAATTATTTCCTATTTAATAATAATTTTTATTCTTCTACTAAAGTGTTAATAATGGGTAAACCTTTAAGTCCGTTACTAGCGGATATTTTCATGGATAATCTCGAAAGTAAAATTCATAACAACCCGTTGATAAGAAACTACTTATTCTGGTATATACAGGGTATTTCATAATTGAATGCTAATCCTAAAGGGCGATAATCCTTGAATGATTTAAAGAAAAATTCTTCATATGAACATGAGAGTTGATTACTCCATCTCTACTGAAACCTGCTTCATCAGTGAATAAAACTCGAATAATAAAAGTCATATCCCCTCTTTGCTTATCCAGGAACCAATTGGCATATTCCAGTCGTGCTGGAAAATCTTCAGGTGTCATGGCATGTACCTTCTGGATGTGATATGGGTGGAGCAGTTGTTCCCTAATTATTCTGATGCTCATTGAAGGATCATCAGCGACAGCTTCCAAAATATTTTCCTCCAATACAACGGTACGCACAGCCCTAGGAGCGCCCTCACCACCTCGTTTTGGCAAAACTGAACCTTCAATAATATCGAAATAAAACAACAGGCTCCAATTAATTATCCATTAGACATACCTGTCTTCCTCAAACTGCGATCGACACGCTCGAACGTTTCTCTTGCCGGTAACGTTCGATTGGGAAAATGCTCGGCATACAGACGACGGGCTTCTGTAGCATTACCAAATGCTCGTCCATACAATGCATGCATATCTGCATATTCGTTGAATGTAAACTGTTCGGCCATATCAAAACACTTCAAACTGCCCTATTAGAATATTGACAATACAATGACAACGCACCTCTCAACAAAACAAAATCGCATTCCAGTTGTAATTTTTTATCCACACTGATTTTATTTCTTTCTACAAGGTGTTTTTGTCAACATTTGTGGAAGAAATGGAACATAAATTTATTCACCGGATATTTTTCACCTATTAATGTGCAGTCGTTTCTGTAGTTTATTCGTTTGCTTTTTATTAGTTATGTCTTCCAATGTGCGTTTTTTCAGCTGAATTGATCTACGGGTTAAAGATTTTCTCCCATGAAATTATACTTATCAGTGGAACTCCTCAACATTTAAGCTGTGAATACGAATTTGCAACATCCAAATGTGGAGTTTCATGAGATTCAGATAACACAACAAGAAACGTGCTTATTCCACGCGTACATACAAAATATGGATTGAATTCGATATTTCATAGTGGAGTAGCTTGTTGGTTCAAAAACACCACATAACTTGATATTTCATTTGAAAAAATATCTACATTGTGAATGAAACTTTCAACTAGGTACTGTACTTTTTGTTTACGACTTTATTTCAGCATATTTTGTATTATCCCTGTTATAAATGTTGTTGAATTAACGTTAGCATTAGTATTTCTACTGTGAAAATTTTTCATTTCAAATAATGATGGACGATCGGGTTTGATGTCGAGTAAAACTGCATTTTTATTAAGAATCGTTGCTCCGATCGACTTTTCACACGAGTACTTTCATTTAGAAAATTGTCTACGTAACCTTATTTTGTTGAAAACTATTGAAATTTTTTTTGTCATTTCAAAGTTTTGGGGTGTGGACCATCGGGGGTAGTCCGTTCCTGACTTTGTAGCAAAACAACTGACTCCTGCATGAAAGCTCATCGAAGGAATTCATTTGTTTAGTCAATCACCAAAATTTAGATGATTTTGAATATTCACTTTGAAAGTTATCAAAGAAAAACATTTTTCATTTTGTAACTTTGAGGGCCCGTAACTTGGTAACGAAGGCTTTTAGGAACAAAAGTTATATGAAGTACTGGTGATATTTTGACCACATCTATACATTCCCGAGAGAAAAAGAAGAAGTCCAGGGATACCCTGTACAATTACCCAGCCAATTATATATCCCTGAGATATAACCTGACTTAATTTTGACTTGATGATCAATCAGTGTTATATATAATAAGCATAATTTTACCGTGACACCTTGAACATTTGAATCTATGCCAAAATATTTACGCCGATTACGATTGATTAAAATTGAATTTTAATTTTTCTGTTGATTCAAAACTATTTCCATAACTAGTATCAAATCCCTGAAACCGTTTCTGCATCAATTACGATTCATAACCACAGTTCGAATGGAGACTGAGAAGAGGTCGCAACTGTAGGGGTCATTATTTTATTAGTTTATCTAAGGTTTCCTGCAGATGTCGCTGGAAATCGAATCCAACAGTTGATGCATACACGTTGTCCTACTAGGTTAGTCTATAAGTCTATATGTTCGTTTACAACATCTAGCGCCATCTTCCCTCGACGTCAGGAAACATGAACACGCTGCTGAAAGGGATCTCTTTGATCGGCAAGGTCCGCCTTCTTATTGATTTTGAATTGAGAAGTACCAAGCTCGTCTGTTCAATATAGGGTGTTGAACGATGAAATAAAATAAAATGCCTTCGCTTGCTGAAAATGGTCTGCAACCCAATGTAGACAAACCGCACACTTTGTATGTTGGGCCTGGAGTAAACATTTCATGGGCTGGTGTAGAGAAGAATATTTCGTACATTATACCGTCAGGTGAGTCTTCTTTAACCAAAAACTAAACCTTCGGAAAATAGGTGTAAACTTAATGAAAATAAACATTCAAACTCGAAAACTGAATGAAAAAATAAATAAATTGATATTAAAAGATATGGAAAACAAAAAACAGCTTTGTGCCGCGTCATTTTCCTTATATCATGTCAATATTTTGGAGATTCTTGTTTTGTTTGAAATAAACATTCAAATTCGAAAACTGAATGAAAAAATAAATGAATTGATATCTGAAGATATTGAAAACAAAAAAAACAGCTTTGTGCCGCGTCAATTTCCTATATCATGTCAATATTTTGTTAATAAAGTTTTGACTCAATTTCACTCACTTAGTATTTATTATGTTTCCAATAGTAGGTAACTGCGTGTATGTCGGGTTAGTTATTCGCTCCTATACATTTTCTTAATTACCTTTGTGAGTATTTCGTATTATTGAACTCGTTCGCGTCATATACCTGATATCCTATTTAAACAATAGCCCTAATAATAACTTTAAAATTGAAATTGATAGGAAAAATCCTGGGACAAGTCAAAGTTTCATAAAAAAAAATGAACCCCTTCCCGTCTCTATGCGCCTCTGGGGACCTACTTTTTATAACAAAAGATGCCCCATTGAAAATTAAAATATTGTGATTCCTTTCTAATATGGGTGAATGGGACACCCGGTATTCATAGGTCTCCATGCATCCTGGCTGGGTAGATATTTTTAATCACATATAGGTTACATCTAAAAACACAACGATATCTTAGATCTTCAAATGAAACCTTGTCCTTATTTTTTCAAATATTTCAAAATATACTGGCGTGAAGTTAGCGAATTTCCAGCAGTCAAAATGCCGAAGATAGCCGGAATTTCCAATATAGGGTATGTAAGCCCCAATGCTTACAGTAGTTATATTTTTTATAGAAACCCAGTTTTTCTATAGGAATTGTTTATTTTTAGTAATTGACAACTTTCAGTTTAAATTATATTTTTATCATTATTGACAATACTTGTCAAACTCGACAAGTTTTATGTTTTTCTTATACAAAGTGATTGAAATATACAAAGTGAATTAAACTCAATTGAATAATTAATGATCTTCAGCAGCAACACTCCCCCCAGTAATGGAACTCGCTTCATTACTCTTCAGCTGCAAGACTCTCCCCGGTAATGGAACTCGCTTCATTACTTTCTTATTTCTTCTTTTCTTCTTTCTTCTGCAACGTCTAGGACACATATCTTCACTACAGAACGTCGAAATATGCCTGATTTTGTCTTGACATCTACCATTCTCGAAAAAGTGAAGGAAAGAGTAACAAATGAATGTAGTTATTGCAAGATGAAGAATCATAAACCGATAAATGTTCTTCAGCGATCTAGACCTGGAGAGAAGATTGGAATGGGTAAGAAAAACAAAAATTTGTTTTTGTTGTATTTCTTCAAATCATTTGGCCAGATACTGTAAAATGAGAAAACTTTGTAATATCAATGAATGTAAATTCTTCCATCATCCTTTACTACAAAATGATGAGCAACTATCTGAAAATCGTGAATCAGAAATTGTCAGTCATCATTCTAGAGAAAATAATAACGAAATATTATTGAGAGTTGCTCCGGTTGTTTTGAAGAGGCCAAAAGGGATTTTCTCAACCTATGCTGTATTTGATGAAGGGTCAACTGTCACTTTATTGGATGAGGAAGTAGCCGAAAAATTTGAAGCCATTGGACCCAAAGACTGTCTAAGGCTCAGGTGGACAAATTCCATCACAAATGAAAAGACAAGTTCTAAAAGGGTGGATATTGATATACAGGGTAAACATCTGGATGAAAATTATAATATTTCCAATGTAAGAACAGTAAGGAATCTCAATCTACCCTACCAATCAGTAGATATAAAAAATTTCATTGGGAAATTAAATTATATATCAGAAAATATGAATTTGTCATCATTTCAAAATGCAAAACCGAAAATTCTCATTGGGCAAGATAATATAGACTTGATAATTGCTAGGGAGATCATAGAGGGGAACAAAAATTCACCAGTTATATCAAGAACAAAATTAGGCTGGGTTATTCACGGAAACGTATCACATCGCAGACGTGTAGATGAGGAATTTATTTTCCATGTTTGCCATGAAGGAGATATGGAACTCCATGACATGGTGAAAAAATCATTCCAAATTCAAAACTGGGTTTCTATAAAAAAATATAACTACTGTAAGCATTGGGGCTTACATTTGGTTCTTCGAGCACAACTGAATAGTCCTTGGAGAGATGTCCCTTCCCAGACGGAGTGAGCGACTGATGGAGAAGTGTGGAAAGAAAGCAGAAGAAAAAGCAGTTTCTTCAAAGAAAAGCGATAAACCTGCAATGGAAAATGGGCCAGGAACTCAAAAAGGCAAGTCTATGGCAACCTCGAAGTCAAAAAGGAGTTTGCAAAGAATCGAAGAACTCAAAGCGAATCTCGAATTGAAAAAGGCAGAATTAGAGGTAAGGCGATTAGAATTAGAGATAAAACAGGCAGAAATATGCAACTCAGATACAGAAAATTAACAAGTAGAAAGCATATAAATCTTAGAAAATGTTTATGCAATAGAAGATGCTACCTCGAGTAAAAATATCAATCAGGTTCAAGAGTGGGTGAATAACATACCAATAGAAAAATCCATGGCGGGTGTTGGGTCTGATGAGTCTGTTTTTTTTAAGAGTTTCGAGAAAAAAGAATCAGTGCAAAGTGTCCGATCTATGGAAAATAATAGATTTGAGACATTTTTGGCAAGACAGTAAGTAAAGAACTTCCTATATTCTCAGGCGATCCTACAGAATGGTCACGTTTCATCACTCAATTCAGGAAAACAACAAACATATGTAACTTTAGTAATCGGGAAAATATATCAAGATTACAAAAATGTCTTCGCGGAAAAGCTAGAGGGAGTGTTGAAGGAACCATATTAAGTTGGGGTGATGCGACAATTCAATTTTTTGTCAATATCGAAATTGGGGATTGGTCCTTTATGGTGTCTACTGGTAAGCTAGCATCAATGGTACATTCGGCCTCATCTGAAGTCGACTCCCTTGGACAAACACCATTTTCTAAGAGCTGATCATCAGAATGGACAATACTCGTCGATTCATGGTCGGAGCTATCCAGCTGCCGAGTGGGGTACCAATTATCCAAATCGGTGATCCGTTTTGAAGAAACTATAACTATAACTATATTTTTGAAGAAAAAATTGTTTCTCAACTAATTATTTAAATAATGGAAATATAAAAAAAACGATTATAAAATATGAAAAAATGGTTTTAAGGAAAAAATTTATTTTTAAATCATTATTTTGTCTTGACAACAACATGGTAAACATATTTTTTCTACAGTGAACTTGTCTATTTGTTTATAAATAATTTATTAACAAGTGACGTAAAAAAATCTTACCCAGCGTTACTCAATGTCATTGTTAGATGCGAAAATGGCAATAACATAATATTTGTTTGAAAAAATAGTTTTACATCATTTTTTTTTTATATTTCATTGGTCCGATTCGATTCAAAATTAATATGCGGCGGTTTTCGAGGTCGGAGATTTTGAATTTTTTGTCAAAATCTATGGAGTCAAGATGGAGGACGAGTTTTCTGATTATGGTCATATTTCATTCAAAATTTGGATTGTGGGGATTTTCAGGTTCGGAGATTATGAATTTTTTGTCAAAATCTATAAATTTAAGATGGCGACTTCAGGATGGCGGACGAGTTTTGTGATTATGGTCAGATTCTATTCAAAATGGGTGGTGGGAGTTTTTGGGGCCGGAAATCATGATTTCTTTCAGCTCAAAACTTACAGGGAAGATACCTTTTAATAACGATGCTCTATTAGAAATGAACAGATCAAGGCGAACTAACTAAAAAGCAAAAAAAAAAATAACTAATAAAATTTTTTTAAGGACAAGCTTTCATTTAACCCATGTACTAAAACGTATAAAATAAGTTTAAGTCATCGCTGACAATGATTTTATTATTTTATTATTAGCTTTCACCTGTCCCGATGTTTGTCATCAAATCTTGCAAATTAAATTTGATCCACTTCCAGTTGCCCGATTAACGTGAAATTTGGCAGGTGTTCATAGTTCCCGTGACAATGCGTTGTGGAATTTTTGAGAAAAAACAAAAACAAAATGGCGGCTCTAAGATGGCGGACGAGATTTGTGTTTATGGTCCGATTCGACTCAAAATTAGTATGTGGTGGTTTTCGGGGTTGGAGATTATGAATTTTCATTCAAAATCCACAAATTCAAGATGGCGGCTCTAAGAGATTTGTGTTTATGGTCCGATTCGACTCAAAATTAGTATGTGGTGGTTTTCGGGGTCGGAGATTATGAATTTCCCTTCAAAATTCACAAATTCGAAATGGCGGCTCTAAGATGGTGAACGAGTTTTGTAATTATGGTCCAATTCCATTAAAAATTGTTATGTGGAGGTTTTCGGGGTCAAACACTATGAATTTATTTCAAAATTCATAAATTCAAGATGGCGGCTCCACATGGTTGTGATAATGGAACGTTTCTATTCAAAATTGGTATGTCGGCGTTTTTGGGGTCAGAGATTATGAATTTAGTCGAAAATTATAGTTTTTTTTTGTCGGAATTCATAAATTGAAGATGGCGTAGGAGTTAATCTCCAGATGGTCTCCTCATTGAAGAACGAGATAGCTCAGAACTTACAGGAAAAAGGCCTCATAATGACTATGCATTAACAAAAATGCATAGATTGATGTGTATTTACTAAAAAGCACAAAATAAAATAATTAATAAAAAATCCTTTTTAAAGACAAGCTTTTATTCAAATGCGCTAAAAAGTAAAAAATAATAGCTTTGGATGTGCGACGTAGGTTATTCCGTGAGTTATAGATTCAAAAGCTTGTCGCTTCTGTATTCGAACTGAAAACTTTGCGCGACAAGCTTTTGAATCTATAACTCACGGAATAACCTACGTCGCACATTCAAAGCTATTATTTTTTAACGCATTTGAATAAAAGCTTGTATTTAAAAAGGTTTTTTATTATTTGTTGAATGATTTTGTTTCAAAAGCTTGTCGCGCGAAGTGTTCATAAAAGAAGATACTAATTAATTTGATTGGGCAGTGATTGGTTGGTAAGTAAGAACTTGTCAAAGTATTTAATTTTTACAAAGTATTCATAACAGTAGGTACCAATTAACTTCATTGGACAATGATTTGGTTGCTAAGTAACAACTTGTCGGAGTATTAATTTTATTACAATTCGCGCGACAAGCTTTTTGAAACTAAATAATCCTACAAAAAATAGTTAAATCATTGTCAGCGATGACTCAAACTTATTTTATACATTTTGTACACGGGTTAAATGAAAGCTTGTCTTCAAAAAGTTTTTTATTAGTTATTTTTTCAGATTAAAAAAAAAACATATTTTTCACCCCACCGATGACCCGTCACCAGCTTCAATTTCCATTTCCATTTCCAAAAAGAGCTGAATCATTTTTTACTGACGTTTTTTGAATGAGAGTTTGATTTTCTCAGTGAAATTAAAAAGGGACAGCCTGTTTCCTTTTTCAAGTTTCGATTTTTTCAAATTCTCTCATAATATTCTTGTTTCTTCTGACTGTCACTAGCTAATTTTTTGCTGGATGTTTTTGATAGTTTGATTTTGCTAGTGGAAGAAAGTGACAGTCCGTTTCCATCTTCAAGTTTCGATTTTTTTAAATAAAAATATATTGTATACCCCTCCGACGGCGTATCTGGCTAATTACTTCAAAGAAAGTTCAATTTTCCTAGTGGAAAGTCCGTTTCTTTTTTAGATATTCGTTTTTTTATTCCTATATGATACGTCCGTTACTGGCTTATTTTCTATTGTGTGTGTTTGTCAGTGACCTTTTTTCCCACCACATGTTCATAAACGATATTTGATGTTTTCTTCGCATATATAACAGTTTTTCCTCTTATTTTCGTGAAGTAGACCAGAATATTTGTACTAGCTGATAATATTATTGATATATTGTTAATAGTCAATATCTGGGCGATGAAGGACTTGTCTTTAATATTCTGTCTATATACTGATTTTTCAGTTTTCACCCACATAGTATTTTAAATGATATATCGCTTCCGAGTCCGAACTGCTATATTTGCTAGTAAATTCCCTGTATATCTGAATCCGATTAATTTCCATACAATAACGTTCGACATTATTAGCATATTTAGCCATTTTTCTTTGGAAAATGTGGATGGGGAATCTCCGAATAAATGATGCCCCCATCAAAAATCAAATCCCTTATCTTTTTGGCATTCAAATCTGGATGGTGAGGAGGAAGCCACAAGCCATAATTCTATCAATTTCATTAACATGATTTATTGTTTTTTGAGCTCCCACTGAGCTTTACAGCTCCACTTTCAACGTTATTCTCAAAATAAAATATTTCGTGGTCCTAGCCATTTCTCTTTTTCAACCTTTACAGACGCCATAGCTGGATTTTTGTACGTGAATATTGTGGTATTATCTTTAACCCGCATGCTGTGAGTTAAGTATGAGATTTTCCAGCAACCATTTATTATAATTAGTACACGAAAAAAAAAGGATTTGTTAATTCAACCAAATTTATTTCGTCACTCTTATTGGCTTGACTCGACTAAATAAAATTAATCTCAAAACACAGGTATATTCGATTGTGGAATCATTAAATTGCGGTGACAAAATGGATTTCTCAATGCAATGCTAATATTTGTTTGATTTTACTAGATGTTCAACTATCGAAACAATTCTCCAACTCATATTGATTGAATATTTGTTTCAACACAAATATAATATTTATTTGAATCAAACAACAGAAATAGATTGAAGAATAGTATATTGGTTGAATTATATGCGTTAGATGGCAAATCTTTCGCACAACTGACCCTGACTAAGATAATGTTATCGAATAGCAAAGCCAACTTATCATCATTGTGTCGTCCGGACTTAAATGTCCGGTGTAGGCTCTCATTGCCATATTTGTCAATTCAGGAGATTAACAAAATCATTACTCATTTGAATAGATATTTTCAGTGAAGAAATCAGCTGATTTTGTTGAATTGACATATTGAATTCATCAATTCGTCATAAATACTTGTTTGAATGAATATGTTTGTTGAAGCAACCAAAATAAATACATGGTTGAAACAACATTTCTGCCAAAACGAGTTATGAATAGAGTTGGTCGAAGAAAATATTTGGTTCATGCATGATTGAAACTTTGAATTTGATCCATAACCAAGAATTAATTTTACTCATTTTGAGATTATATTTTGTCGTGCATATACGACACTTTTATTTGTTTGATTCAAATGAATTTTATTTGATTCAACAATTTTTTTTTTCAGTGTAAGTTTATAATTTGTAGTTCGTTTCTGAGTGGTAATCGCCAAATTTGACAGGAATAACTTATCTAAGAATACCCAATTACGAGACAACTTCACTGTTGACTTCAAATCGAAAATTTCCAAAGTTTCCCTCTGGATCAATGTATGTATTTTTTTTCAGGAACATGGTGGCCGTGGTGCGACTACTGGAAAGACCCTCAACACATTCTCTACCAACTGGCAAACTTTTGCTTCGTTCTAGCATATTCTTCGACATGTTCCAAAAGAGGGGTTCTCTTCATGCACTGCTGGTTGATTTTCGGTAATTCTCTCGATTTCTATGTTATTTGAAAAAATATAACATAACTTTTAGGTTTGCTACTATTTTCTACATGGGCTTGGAACATCATATGCGCCCCTGATGTTTTCACATGGAATTTTGCTTTCATGTTGATGAATATGGCACAAGTCTTCCATATCCTGTATCAACTCAGGCCTGTCAAATTTGATCCCGAACTAGAAGAAGCGTATCACACACTTCTTGAACCATTCAAGGTATGCAGATTCTTGCATCAGAGCGGCTGGCTTCCATAGCGTATATACCACATAATTGAATGTATTTTTTTCTAACGTAATAATCATTTCATCAAAGAAAAAATACTGTCCCTTGTCATGAAATGTAATAATTTTCGGGAATGTAGCTTTCAACACGGAATTTAATGATAACTTCATTCAACGTTGGGTTGTTGAAAGTCCGTTTTAAAAAGGGGCTCACAAATCTTGGAAAATTACCTTTTTCAAATAACTTTTATATTTTTCAATATTATTACGTGTTACATGATTCGCGAGTTATTTCCGCCCATGAACGTGTCTTCTCTGAAGACACAACCACACTTTCTGTTATTTATACAAATAACTACTCCACTTGAAGACCTTTCCATTTCCTTCGACATGTCAGGTATGGACTTGGAGCACCTTTGTAAGTGGCGCCGCAGTGGCGAAATCAGGCAAATTACACCAGATAGATCCTTATTTGCCCCTTTGATAAATACAGTGTGTTAAATACCTCTCTGGAATTTTTGTTTATGGAGAGAAGGAGAGGAGGCGGAGAGCATGACATGACATAAAAAAAATCTGACATTTCAATTTTATAAGATTTATGATAATAAATCACATCCAAAAACCAGAGATTTATCAAATACAGTCCACTCTATCAAATCAGAATTTATTCATGGTCCATCTCACCGGATCTTGGATGTGAACAACAATATCGAGTTCCGAGAATTATTAATCAGGTGCAAGATCAGTGAGTTCCCTTTATTCCTTCCTTTCTCCAATTTTGAGGTAGCTTGCTGCTTGCCTACTTGGTATTAGATTTATCATTTCATAGTCTCTTGAGTGCACAATTCCAATTCAATTCATTAATAACGTTGTGAGTTCATTGGTGGATCATATATGTTCTTGAATTGAATTCGCTCAGAATGGTGGACCTTTCAGTTCTGAAAAGAAAACGAGGTTTTGTAAAACAAAAGCAGACGATGTTTGTTAAATTCATGAATGCTTTGCAAGATGATCTCCGAGCGGAAAAACAAATTGATAGGAGTACCATTTGTCAATTTCAAGATCGGCTTGAAAAATTTCGAAGCTCATTCGCAGAATTTGAAGCTATTCAATCAGATATAGAGGTTTCTTGTGCTGAGGATGATGTTGAGAATCAATTCAAAGAACTAGAGGAGTTTTCATTCAAACAAGCTTCAATTTCGGCGGAAGCTAAGATCATATTGAAAAATTTAGGGAAAATGCCTGATTTATCATCGATTCCTGCAGTTCCTTTTTACATCTCTTTTAAATATTCATTTTGAAAATGTCAAATTAACTGATATAAATTTGGTAAAATTTCATTGGAAATTCGACAATTGGCTTGAATTCAAGGACACATGTGGCATTACAATTCCGCCGACTGGGAAGGTCTTCGTATGTTTTTCTCAGCGTTTCCATGGAAGAGAGTTTGTTTCTCTTCAGTAGATCCAACACGATGTGCTGAGACAATTTCTGAAATCATCATGTTGAGGATGCAAACCTACATACCGAATACCGAAAGAAGAACATCATCCGATAAGACCTGGTTTAACAGAAACTGCTCTAGAGCTGTGGCTTCCAAACAGGCAGCATACCATCGATGGCTAAAAAATCCGGGCCCTGAGACCAGAGCAGCATATGTCGAGGCTAGAGGCATATGTAAAGAGACAATAGAATGCTCAAAAGATGCCCACATAGCCAAAATAAGATCAAAACTTGCTGAATGTCCTAACGGATCCCGTTCATTTTGGTCTTTCGCCAAAGCTGTGGGAAGAAACTTCACTTCCAGCTCATTGCCTCCCCTAACCAAAGAAGATGGAACACTAGCAACGACTGCCCAGGAAAAAGCCAATATCTTTGCGCACCTAGTTGCTGGAAATTCCACTCTGGATTCATCGGGAAAACAACCCCCGAACATTACACCTATTGACAGTCACATGCCCGAGATCACCTTTCGCCAACGTACTATCAGAAAGATTTTGCTGGGTCTCAACACCAACAAAGCCTGTGGATCTGACGGAATCCCGCCGATTGTTCTCAAGAAATGTGCCCCCGAACTAACACCTGTACTTTGCAAGTTGTTCAACCACTCTTACAATTTGGGGGTATTTCCGTCCAATTGGAAAATTGCAAGAGTACAGCCAGTCCCTAAAAAAGGCAAAAAGGCCCTACCTAGCAACTACAGACCTATCGCACTGCTATCTATCATTTCAAAGGTCATGGAAAAAGCCATCAACATCGAGCTCATGAAATATCTGGAAGACTCAGGAATTGTCAACGATAGGCAATATGGCTTCTGCCATCAGAGATCAACTGGTGACCTGCTCGCTTACATCTCACATATATGGCAGCTATCTATTGAAAAGTATGGAGAAACTTTAGCTGTGGCATTAGATATCTCCAAGGCGTTCGATCGAGTTTGGCACCAGGGACTCCTCGCCAAGCTTCCGTCTTATGGCTTGCCCCCTCAGCTGTGTTCTCTGCTTGCTAGTTTTCTCCCAAACAGGTCTCTCCATGTAGTGGTCGATGGAGTTTCATCTGACACTCTACTCATAAATGCTGGTGTTCCACAAGGATCCATTCTCGCACAACACTATTTCTACTTCACATCAACGACCTGTTGAAAGCAACTTTATGTCCAGTACACAGCTTTGCCGATGATAGTACCCTCCATACCGCTTTCTCTTCCAGGGCCCCTATATCAGCCCGTGAAACCAGAAATGAACGAGGAAGAAATGTTAATAATATAAATATGGACTTAGCAACAATTCTCGAATGGGGATCTAATAACTTGGTAGAATTCAATGCAAACAAAACACAAGCATGTCTTTTCTCTAGAAAAGCCGATCTCACTGTGCCTAACATAACTTTGTCAGGAGTAACCATACCACTGAAGCCATCCATATCGATGCTTGGTATTACTATCAGCAATAACCTTTCCTGGGAAAATCACGTGAGGTCCATTGCCAAAAGTGCATCCCAAAAACTTGGTTTCCTGTTTCGTGCCAAGAGCTATTTCACCCCCAGTCAGCTGCTTATGATCTATAAGGCACAGATCCGACCTGTCCTGGAATACTGTTCCCATATTTGGAGTGCGGCACCTAAACATATCCTGAGGCTATTGGATTCTGTCCAAAAAAGGGCAATTCGTCTTGTCGGTGATGCCTCGCTTACAAACTCGCTCACTTGTCTGGAACACCGTAGAAAAGTTGGCGATTTGTCTCTATTTTATAGATATTTTCATGGGCGATGCTCTTCTGAAATATCAACAATCGTTCCTGCTTTGGCAGTCTCTTCGAGATCAACCCGTCAAGTTCAGTCATCACACCCCTTCGTGGTCACTTTGGAGACCTGCAGAACATCACTTTCCAAAGACTCGTTCATCCAACGAACAGCGAGGCTTTGGAACTCATTGCCTAGGGAGGTGTTCCCCGAGGCATACAACCTTCAGAAATTTAAGAAGAACACCAACTCCTACCTTCTTTCCCTAGGTTCCCACGATGTTCTCTGAACATTACAGGATATCCCTTTTCGTGGGAACCAGAATATAAAAAAAAAAGTGTTTCTATTAATGAAATACAAAAATTTCATTATTTAAGAGCATCTCTTGAGGGTGTTGCACTCAAGGTAATACACGCCTTAGAGTTCTCTGCAAGCAATTACGATATTGCTTGGGACTTGATTTGCAATACATTCAACAATAGTCAATTGCTAGTTAATAATCATATAAAAGCTATTTTTGATTTTGAAACCCTCAACAAAGAATCATCAGCTGGTTTGAGAAACATTATTAATACGATTTCAAAACATTTAAGGGCCTTGTAATCTTTGAAACAACCAGTTTGTCAGTGGAATACTTTGATTATTTTCATAATAACTTCCAAGTTAGATAAAGCTACTGCACGTGATTGGGAAAAACAAAAAACTGATGAAGGTTTACATTGGAAGATTTAAAACGGTTTTTGAAAAATGAGGCGCATTTTCTAGAAACAATTGAAATGAACCATAATAAACAAGCTAGAATTAAAAATAAATTATTCTTGGTTTCAAACAAACTTCCTCTCTAGCAGCAAATCCCAAGTGCAATTTATGCAGACAAGGTCATCTCATTTACAAATGTGCCCAATTCCTCATACTATCAGTAACCGAGATGATGCAAAAGGTAAAGGATCTTAAATTATGCAGTAAATGTTTATGTACTGGTCATAAAGCTAAAGATTGTAAATCCGGAAAGTGCAGGTTATGTAATAACAAACATAGTTCATTGTTGCACATCGACAATCTCTCTTCATCAGAAGTGAGTTTAACAAGTCAATTATACAAAGGCTCAGTGCTGCTATCAACAGCCATTATTTCAGTTGCTGATTCAACAGGACGTTTTCACAAGGCTAAGGCCATTCTAGATTGCGGTTCACAATCCCATATTCTGTCCCAGTCATTCTGTAAACGTCTCAACCTCAAACTGAATGACAGTAATATTTCCATTGCAGGTATTAACAACCTCTCTTCCACATTGAATAAGAAAGGGGAGATTATTATTAAATCGTCCTACAACAATTTTGAAACTTCAATTTCAGGTTTTGTACTTCCGACTATTACGGATCAATTGCCTTCTTTGAAAATCGACATAAGTTCCTGGAATACTCCATCAGATCTCGATTTAGCAGATCCACATTTTAATGAACCGGGAAAAATTGATTTGTTGATTGGCGCTGGATTATTTTGGAATATCTTACTTCAAGAAAAGGTCAGTTTATGTTAACATATTCCTTCTCTACAAAATACATATTTTGGTTGGATAATTTCAGGAGCAATAACTGAACCTAATTCGGAGGTGAGTTGCAATCTGTCTCGATTGTCCGATTTTAACATACAATTAGACAAGTTTTGGGAGATTGAGGAAGTTAAGCCAGACAGTTTTCAGACACTATCATCTGATGATGAATTGTGAGAAAAACATTTTATAAATAACTCCACAAGGACGATTGGAGCTAGATTTCTCATCAAAATTCCCTTAAAAGTTCCAAGTAGCAATCTTGGCGATTCAATGAAAATGGCCATTGAGAGATTTTCCAGCTTAGAACGAAGGTTAGAAGCAAATCAAGAATTGAAAGATCGATATCATGATTTCATTCATGAATATATTGATCTGGGGTATATGTCATTATTGAAATCACCAGATCAAACAAAAATTCCGTATTTTCTGCCGCATCATGGAGTGATAAGAGCTGACAGCTTGGCTACAGAAGCTACGGGTTGTATTTGATGGATCAAGTATTTCAGGGATAATACAAAAATACAAAAACTCTGGTTATCAAAGACAGGATGGGATGATACCATACCTTCAGATTTAGAGAAAGATTGGAAACATTTCAGAAATGAGTTATCATGTCTCAATGAGGTGCAAATTGAACGACATGCTATTTGTCCTAACTTCGTACATATACTGACCAGCACGGCAATGTTCATGTACAACTTTTATGCGCGAAAACAAAGGCTCCATTAAAATCAATGTGTACAACACCGGAATCAGAATTATGAAGTGCTTTATCGCTGGCTTGTCTTCTAAAAAAAGTCAGAGATTCTCTGACTATCGATATGCCATATTTTTTGTGGTATGATTCACAAGTAGCGGATTCTAACTCAACCATCACTACTGGAAGCATTTGTTCAAAATAGAGTGTCGGAAATTCAATCCTTAACACACTCTGATATGTGGTATTATATTAACAGAATAGATAACTCTGCGGATTCAGCTTCCCGGACAGTTTTTCCAAAAAAAATTGATTTCTAATCAATTATGGTGGCATGGTCCAAATTGGTTGTCCCTAGATAGGTCGAAGTGGCCGGTATCATCACTTCACAAACCATTTGAGCAAATAAATGTTTGCAAGGGGAAAACATTTGTTTCGACTTGTTCACGAAAACAATTTCCATTCAATATATTTTCTTGTTTAAGAAAATTGAAAAATACTTCAGTTTATTGTTTACGTTTTATTTCCAATTTGCCAACTTCCCAAGGAGAAGCAATTATCAGGGGTATTAACTGTTGAAGAATTGGCAAACAGTTTGAAAAAACTAGTTCAAATTGCCCAAAATGAATCCTTTATGGAAGAATTAGGTCTGTTAAAATATTATAAAAATTTGAATGCAAAACAAAGATTATTACGACTTTCTCTTTTTTTTAATTCGAAGGCTTTTTAGGGTGGGAAGCCGTTTGAGGCATTCTTAGCTTAACTGCGATGGGAAACATCCCATACTTCTATCTAAAGATCATATATTGACTAAATTAATTTTCGAGGAGGAACATGAGCGGTTACTGCATCCTGGTCCCCAATTACTACTGGCAACTGTACGACAAAATTATTGGTCGACTTCCTAGATGAGTGTTGCAAAAAAGATAACTCACAATTGTACCAGATATTTCAAATTTCGACCTAAATATGCCGATCTAATTATGGCACAGCTACCAAAAGAGTTAGGTGCTCAACTCATTTTTTTGTTACCGGGGTGGTCTATGCAGTTCCTTTTTACACGCTTTATATTAGCTTCACTTGTATGTTTGTTTGTTTGTAACCGACTCTTTGGGCGCGATTTTGACCCTTTACCAGACTTCCGAATGATTTGAAATTTGGGAGGTGTACATAATTCCGGTGGCAATGCATTAAGAAATTTTTGTGTGAAAAAAAAAACAAAATGGCGGCTCAATATGGCGTATGAGTTTTGTGATTACGGTCCGATTCGCTTCAAAATTGGTATCTGAGAGTTTTTGGGTCGGAAATTATGATTCTTTTGTCAAAATTGGAAAATCAAGATGGCGGCTCCATAATGGTGGACGAGTTTTGTGATTATGGTCTGATACTATTCAAAATTGGTTTGTGGGGGTTTTTGGGGTCGACTTCCAAATCAGTTACCAAGGGCAAACTTGTTCTGGTAAAACAGGATAACTTACCACCGAGAATATGGCTTCTTGGCAGAATTATCGAAGTATACCCAGCAGATGATGGCATCATTCGAGTTGTATCAATAAAAACACACAACGGAATCATTAAGCGAGCAGTTTCCAGACTTTGTCCACTACCAGATCAAGTGAATCACAACAATGACTAATTTTCACCTTGTATATTCACATCATGTTTTATATTCATTAGTGTTAAATGTTGAACAATTGCATGCAAGCATTCAAGATGGGAGTATGTTAAATATCTCTCTGGAATATGTGTTTATGGAGAGAGGGCGAAAAGGCGGAGAGCATGACATGACATTAGAAAAAAAACTGACATATTTCAATTTTATAAGATTTACGATAATAAATCACACAGTCCACTCTATCGAATTAGAATTTATTCACAGTGTTTTTGAAGAGCAAAGGATTGAATTTGTTTGTTACAAACATGAAAACTGCGGTTGCGTTGGAATTCGGCATGTATAACCTTTGAATTAAATTGAGCCCCTAGTAATGAATAAAATGCAGATTGAGACAAGTAGTCTGCGAACCGCATTCAAACTGCTGAATAGGTGCACCGCTAGTTCATAATTCGCCAGTCATCGTAGTGTTTACATGTAATTTATTGTCAAGTTGAAAAGTGTTTTATATTCGTGATAGATAAAGTGGTTGCAACTGGGTTTTCACCCATTTCAAGCCACATCGTTTTAGAGAATCAGTCTGTGAAAAAAGGAGCAGCATTGGTGGGATCGGGTCATGTGTCAGGTGCGGGAAGTAAAAAAAAGACTATTCCAGCATACATAAGAAAGTGATTAGCCAAGCAGCAGCGACAACAAATCAGTACTCTGTCGAATTGAAGGTGAATGCATATTTCCACAAACAATTGATGAATTCAATTAAAACAAGTCTGATGTGGGAGTAAATTACACGAATAAAAATTTTTAAATAAAATATTAATGAATATGGAAGAGATATATAAAAACATATTGAAAATATTGTTTTCTTTTCTACATACATACATTTTCACCTATTTTTCATATTGTTCATTTACTGTCAGAATTTGACTAAAAAATAATTTTGAATGTGTATTACATGAATGAAAATATGTTTCATGCATTTTTTTTAGATAAATGTAGTTATTAGTACGACATTTTTTATTGTTTATATCAATGTGAAACTTGAACTTGCAAAATTTGTCAATCGATCTTTTTTCCTTTCATAGATTGATTGTAACAGATGAGTTAAAAAAACTTCCTGCACTTGCAGAGCGAATGCTTGTGGCGACTGAAAACATGTCTACGCAGTATTTTCATACATAAACGCTCACCGAGGGACATCCAAACATCTGAATCGAGGTTATTTGCGGCCAAATCGTTCATTGTCGTTCATTTATTATACGCGTACTTTCGACACTGGGCCTCCCTCCGATGCGAAACTTTTACCCGCTGAATCACAATACAAATGCCGTTCTGACTTTTGCGACCGAAGAATTTAAACTATCGCACTATGTAGACACCCTTTTTATTACAGCGATAAATGGGGATAAGTGATACTGTCTGGACCAGTTTGTCTGATTCCGCCACTGCGGCGCATCTCGTTAAACTCCTCCCCCATGCTCCAAGTCCATAATACTGACAGAAACAACCGTTATTCTTAGTTGCATGAAGATGATACATATTGGCGAATCTATGCAGTGGACCTCCGTAGATATGCGTCCACAGTAATCAATCAAGTTTGCTCGGATCAGAAGAACAAGTAGGCCACAAGGAAGGTTCATTCATTGGGAAACAGATCATGGAGGTGATTCCATAGATCTAGTAAAAATTTAATTGGATAACCATAATTGTTTTTAGTAAATTCTTCAACATTTGCAAATAACCTCCTCCAAATACTTGGTATTCCGATAAAAGTTGAATTTATACAACCCAAATACTCATAATCATTAACATATTTGTAAGGGCTAGGAATAAGAATGTTAATATTTGAATTGTAGGTACTAATGAAAAATGTAGTGTTTTTCAATTGTAAAAGTTGAGGAAAATTTATTTAAATTGAAAAGGGAAACATTATCAATTATTATTTATTTATTATTTAGCGTATGGGGTTACAGTGCAATGTACATGATAGAGAGTATATAAAATACACAATACGTATAAACAGAGAAATTTTAGATATAAACATGGAAACTTCAAATATATAAGGACAAACATAATTATTATGCCAAACTATATATCTACATCCAAATTGCGTAGCCATTCAATTGCCTCTGGTGTGGCTTTCATGAAATCTTCAAAGTCATAATCGTAGGAACGGTTAGGACATTCTGATATGGATATGTTGTGGCGGATAGTTTGTTGCGGAGATCCACAATCACATTGTGGGGATTCTGCCCTGCCCCATTTGTGTAAGGAATCAGCACATTTCCCGCAACCTGTTCTTACTCGGTTGAGCTTTGACCATAGTCGGCGTGGCAGGTCAGATCCATTATCAATTGAATAATGGATAGAAATATTTTTCTGTGAATTAAAAAATGCACGATAAAAATAAAGTTATTTTTCGTGAATATCCAATAGTAAACAACTACTTCTCCGGATAAAGCCACGCCAGAATTGAACTACATCTGATAGATATTTTGAGAGGACCCTAACTCAAAACAAAAACCTGAAAGTAAAAATTTGCATTTTAATTCAGATTATTATTTGATTTTATTCTCCAGTCCAATTGAAAACTCATATAAATGAATGAGATGAAGAAAAATGTTTTCCAAGAAAGAGCACTCACCAGAAATCATTCGTAACGTTGATGCAAGACTGTCATCGCATTAAGTAGGTCTCCGTTTTCTAGAAGCAATCTTACTGTGCAAAGATCAGACACAGAGAGACACTTTGAAATCAGTACTTTTTACAATCTGAATAAAATTGCAAATTTTTACTTTTAGATTTTTACTTTTGAGATCTATCAGATGTAGTGCAAGGTCCAGCGTGGCTTTTCGATAACTCTATTGGGTTAATTTTGGGATGAGACATTTTTCTTTATTAATTTTTTCGTAAGATTTCCAGGTTACAATTCAAGAGGATGGTGAGTGCAGATTTCGCTCAGATTATGTCATTACATGCTGGAGAAGCTTACGCTGTTCAAAACCTAACCAGGACAGATAGATTGGGACTTCTCTTGTCAGGAAAGGTAAGATACCATTTCATTTCAGAACTACTTTTTTTTATTAGTTTTATTTATGTAACAAATACTTGTAATTGAATTTTCACCTACTTCTGCATTAGATTAACCTGGAAATCGGCAAGCGCATATGGTTCTAATGAGAATACTCTCTCTGATAATGATGGATGTTCGAAAGGGCAACTTAAAGCTGGTTGGGGGTGTAATGTATCCAGTCAGATAGACTCCACCTCCTAAACGCAGTCAACGTTTTTAACATTGCCCCATATAAAAGTGTTTACTTTTTATGACACACATCGAATTTGAATACAACAATCTATTGAGATCTGTCGTATTATTTATAGAAAAGATATGCTCAGATCACAGTCACATAAACTCTTAAATAAAGAGCAACACTATCACATACACTTATCGGAATCCAAGGAAAACAGAATGGGAAGCATACAAGGACCTAGAACGAACCTCTCTAGATTACAAAAACCGTAAGTACAAACAGGGACCTAGAATGGCAGTGGAGCAACTCAATAACACAATCATCTCTGCGTTCAACAACAATTGTCCCCTTATCACAAGGAACTCCACCAGGAACGTGCCCTGCTGAACTCGCAAGAACAAGGAGGCAAACAAGGAAAAAAATCATCAGTGCCAAAAAAACTGGAAGGTGGGATGACTACAAGAATGCCTTGACCAGCTACAAAAAGGCACTGAATAAAGACAAGAGAGACTCCTGGAGGAGGTACTGTGAGGAGATAGAAAGTACTCAAGAGTGCGCCAGACTCCAAAGAATCCTCTCTAAGGACAAACATCAAGCAATACACTCTCTTACAAATGAACAAGGGGAGTACACCACTACTGGAGGAGAAACCATAAGGGAACTCTTTACCGTCCATTTCCCTAGGGCCCAAATAGTACAAACACCTGCCAATGAGAATGAACCGGGAGTCTCTGCAAAGAGATTCCAGGGGAAGTTGGACATTAGCAAAAAAGGTGGTAACCTATGACAAAGTATAGTGGGCAATAAGCTCAGTCGAAGCATTCAAATCACCGGGACCGGACGGGATTTACCCAGTACTGCTGCAGAAGGCAACGGAACCACTGCACAGAAGACTCTGTGAAATATTAAAAGGCCGCCTGGCTCTTGGATACATACCAAAGCCATGAAGGAACCGAAACCTGGGAAGACCAACTTTGGACTGAAGACCCTGGAGAAGCTGGTGTACAGGCATATAAGGGACGGTGCACTGGTAGAAAGGCCACTGCACCGATAACAATATGCTTACAGGACCGGCTGCTGCTCAACAGAATCAGCACTCCACAAACTGGAGAAAAACACGCTGGAAAATAAAGAGGTACTAATAGAGGCCTTTCTAGAGATTTCAATAACACCCCTATAGACTCAGTCTTGCGTGACCTGGATAGACTCAATTCTAAGAAACAGGTTGATACATACGGCCCTAATGGAAGAGACTGTAGTGGCCTGAGCAGCTAGAGGATTCCCACAGGGGGGAGTTTTTCCTCCAGTCCTGTGGAATCTGGTCATGGACGGACTACTGGGGTCCCTGAAAGAAAAAGGTCACAAAACCCTTGGATACGCTGACGACATCGTTGTCCTGGAACAAAGGAAATTCAATATAACGGCAAGGGATCGAATGCAAGAGGCCCTGAACATGGTAACCAGATGGACGGACTTCGAGGGATTGGACATCAACCCGCAGAAGGCCACCATAGAAACATTTACTCGGAGACGCAATTTAGAGGGGCTATAAAACTTCGAGGAGAAAAGATACAGAGTAAAAGAGAGGTCAGATATCTCGGGGTGATACTAGACTCGAAATCGACCTGGAACCAACATCTGATAAAAGTGATCAGAAAAGCGGAGACCACATTAAACGTGGCGAGACGCTCCACAGTGGTTCCAAATCCCAAATGGCTGGCCAAATATAGAAGGTATTGTTGAATCGCTACGAAATTTGGTACTCTGGGGATTTTGAAGTCGCTGAACACGAATATGAAGTCAAATTTTTCTAAAACAAGATGGTGGCCTGAAAATGGCGGACCATTTCTTCCAAATTCAAATCAATCGCTACGAAATTTAGTTCTTGGAGATTTTTGAGATCGATAAACACGAATCTGAAGTCAAGTTTTACAAAAACAAGATGGCGGCCTAAAAATAGCGGACCATTTCCTCCCAATTTGAATCATTCGCTACGAAATTTGGTACTCGGAAGTTTTTGAAGTCGCTTAACACGAATCTGAAGTCAATTTTTCAAAAACAAGATGGCGGCCTAAAAATGGCGGACCATTTCTTCCAAATTCGGATCAATCGCTACAAAATTCAGTACTCGGAGATTTTTGAGATCGATGAACACGAAAGTCAAGTTTTCCAAAAACAAGATGGAGGCCTAAAAATGGCGGACCACCAACGATTTTTGAATATTTCAAATTCAATACCAACCATCCCCTAGCCTATCTGTATAAAAAAAATCAGCCCGATATATCAAAATTTGCGAAAGTTAGAGCGTGCATACATCCGGAATTGAATGTGATTTCTCGAAGAAAGAAAATTCACCGTAACCAAAGGGGTAAATTGGAGCAGCTGATTTTTGGTGGTGTATTACTCAAGAGTATAAAGAATAACATGACACTTGATTGGTCGCTGAATTGTGTAGAATTATTAACTTTTACTCAATGTAAACATAACTTTTTTTCGCCGCGGGCACGAGAATTTATAGTAGATGTTTACATTTTTTGTTGCTCGGTGTGTGGTTTATATGAAAAATCCCAATGATATAATGAATGTATTCATTTCCAGGAAGCGATTCCATTTTGAAGAATTCAAATTGCTCAATCCAACTACAAGTTATTTCACTTCAAACACAACGTAATTTTTAGACCGTACTGCACGACTGATGCTACCTGCTCGAGCGTTCCGGCCAGAATGGTATCCCAATGGCTACATATAACACCTGCCACTTCCCGACCCTGGAAGGGACGTGGGAAATACCCATCTACCCAGCCCAACAGTTAGAATTCCTTAAATATAAACTTTATTTTTCGATTTTTGGCCAGCAATTTGGGACCACTGTGCGCTCTTTTGGCTAGAAATGAGGGCTTAAACCACACATGGTACACAGGTTGTACAACATGGTTGTGAAACCGGCCATAATGTATGCCTCCCTGGTGTGGTGGACGAGGACACAAAGGATTGCCAAAGCTAAACTGGGCAAGGTACAAAGACTTGCCTGTGTAGGCATTACATGGGCAATAAAATCAACAACCACTGCAGCCATGGAGACACTACTGGGGCTGCCTCCCCCTCACTTGGTGATACGGGGAGAAACAAGGTTAGGTGCCCTTCAGACTGAGAAACACACTGGGCAACATACATGTTGGGACAGTACACATGAGTGTTGTCAGCATCGTAAACAGAGACGTGCTACATATTGAACATGTCATTTCCAGCGCAATGAAAAACTTGGTTATTTTATACGTAACTGTGAAGACTTGAAGTCGTTCGATTCCATGAAGAGTGTTTATTCATCACTAGGAGTAAATTGGAATATTGCAGTGTTGTTTGGAATCCATCCCATATGAAATATATCAATGCTATGGAATGTGTCCAAAAGAAATTTCTTAAATTTGCTTATTACAAAAAGCACGGGATCTACCCTGAAAGAGGCTATAACTACGATCTGTTACTACAAGAATTCAATATTATTTCTCTCAGAAAACATCGTGAAGTTGGAGATTCATGCTTTATACATAAAATTATCAACAACCAAATTGACAGATCCACCCTTCTGTCTTACATGTTCTTTAATGATCCACGTATCACATCTCGCACATATTATACATTTCATATACCATTTCCAAACACATTGCATCATTTCCATTCGCCCATCTACAATGACTAGAAGTGCTAACAATTTCTCCAATGTTGATATATTTTTCCTGTCTTTTGCATAATTCAAAAGAGAAATATTCAACTTGATTCCTAATCAAGTTCTTTCTAATATATTATCCTTCTTTGTTTTTATGTGTCTCAATTTCTGTTCATATTTACTGTATTACTCACCTATAAGTGGGCTTAGGCCTGCTGGATGTAATTTATCATAAATAAATAATGAAAGTGGAATATTTTCAAGACAGTTTCATATTAAAGTTTATTGCTGACTCTCATGGCTGTTATCCATGAATTGTGTTTTCGTGGGATCACTTCATATCTTCATAAAATAATAATGGTATCCAGTTGTCTAAGAAATACCAAACTAAGTTTACATTGTTGTAAGCAAGCATGTGAAAAACTTTCAGTCTAACGATTTTCAAATTTGATTCACCCTATGGTTCTGTAACACAGACTGAGATTCATAATTTTCACAGTCCATTGTGTTCTCATGTTGACGAATCCCGATCTTCATTTTATGATATTAAGATTTATCATTTATTAATAGTTAAAAATAATGTGTTTTTTTGGACATTTCCATCACTTATTTTCTGCTATTAAAATCGTCTATAAAAATATGATTATTAGAACATTGTTGAGAGTTGACTACAGAAATGTAATTCTTATTTGAATTTTCAGGTAAACGTGCTATCTGACAATCAATTTTTACATCCTATTCTACCTTGTGAATTTCTTGATTCTCCAGAATTCGAGTCCAGTAGGAATACTATAGACGATAAATTCAAAGTGAGTATCTTTTGAAAATTTATGTTTTAAATTTTTATTCACTCCTACTGTGCCAATTAAAAGATGAAAAGACAATGTAACATATTTAAGATCATCTCAGTATGTGCCAAGAAAAGTGGATCTCTTATCTCTTGGTCATCAATCACGGACTAAATCGCTCAACTAGTTAAGTCTCCGGAATAAACTGAGTTTGGTGTATAATATAATTAATTTAGAGTCCAGAAACTAGGCCATTCCCCGTGCACATGACAGAATCCCCGGGAGACAAAGTAGTTTATGGACGTGCGATTAGTGATTTTGTTCATTGAACCTCTTTGAATCCACACACACACACACAGCAAATGAACAAAAGTAAATTCAAAATATTCTTCGGTATAGTTGAACCATTTAAAATTGCAAAAAGCATAAAAATAGTTATTTGTATGCCAAGGCCGTGAAATACCTATTCAAGTTATCACCGAGGCCGCTTGCGGCCGAGGCTGGATAATCTTGAGGTCGCTGAAAAGTTTCGTGGTCATGGCATACACACTATTTTTCATGCAATCGTCAATTGCAAATACATATTGTATTGCTTTAAAATCAACAGCAGTTCAATTTAGTTAACAAAGTCACAGCGTTGCTATAGAAATGATATGGTTGAATATATACAAACCATTTTGGCAGTTCTTGTCAAAACGCAAATATGTCTGATACTGATAGTGATATTTCAGTATCTTGCACTCCTCCAGAGCTGAAAAGTATTTTAAACTTGGCGCTTTCCGTTTAATACCTGAAAATTCTAAGCGCCAGTACGTAAAATGTTACAGCGAATTTGAAGATTGGTGTGACAAACAGAATGTAAAATAATCCTTGTCAATGTCGTATTTTAGGAATGTCAAATTGGGAAGTGACGTTTGTTTCGGCGCCCGTTGCTATGGGTAATGGCCGCGAAATTGAATTTCGCGGACTGTGTAGAGAACGTGAAATACTCTTTTCTTGTGCGATTGCACGAAAACAAGTTTTGCAGTTTCGAAGCGGTATCCTTGGAGCAGCATAGGCGGAGATAACTGATTTTATTTAGATATTTAAATATTTCAAAATATGCTAAAATAAAAAAAATTGCCATAAGCGAGGAAGTATGTATTAATAGGCAATCGGATCATCATAATGTCATTTTCCAATGGTCGAAAAAAGCCATATTTTCCAACAAAACACAACAGAACTATGGAATATTTGAAAACCTATTTCGATCCCAGTCCAGAGACGCTACCCCATATCGACACACCTACAAGCATTATCATTGGCTTGCGGTCCGTTTTGATTGGCTCAGGCGAATCTGCTGTAGAACTAGACAACTGTCACTCAAACCCACGTTGACTGTCGGCTCTTGCGATCTTCTTTTGATCTTCTGTTCAGCGACAGATAATTTTCACGAGTAGAACACATTATTTTTCGTTCCGTTACTTCGCATATACGCTCGTGTAAGCGAAGTGAGTTATAGTTCATGATCTCCTATCACTGTTACTAAAGTCAAGTGTAACCCGAAGGCTCTTACTCTTTGGACATCAAATAAGTGGGCAACAGCCATTCACGAATTTAGAATTTTGACTGGATAAGGACAAGAGACCGGTCTCTAGCACTTTCCATGATGATGGTTCTCAAAGATGGCCGAGAAGAGAAGTTCGAATCTGAATTTGGAAAACTGTTAATTTCTATAGAGGGTGCAGCTTTCACTACCCAATATGGATTGGTAAGTAGCCCATCACTCTATAGAGTGCCTGGGACGTTTAAAGCGTGAGGGGTCGTCTATGTTATAATCAGTGGCTTCCCTCACGAGGGGGTTCTCATGGGTTATTGCGCAATCGAAAACTTTCCGGTTGCGGTCTCTGATAATACTCCTGATGGAAGGCAGTCTTCAAGGATCCGATCGTTCCGCACATACCACGGAGCATTCGTTATCATACGCAGGACTTTCATTTGCGCCCGTTCCAGGACGCGAATGCTGGTCTTGCAGGTTTGGCCCCAGGCGGCTGAGGCGTACAAAATGACAGGTCTGAACATCATTTTATAAATCAGAACTTTGTTTTTCAGGGAGAGTTTACTCTTCCTGTTGATGAGTGGATATAATGTGCAGATCTTCTTTGCAATTTTGTCCTTAATAATTTTGACGTGTGGTCTCCAGGTGAGCCGGCGATCCACCGTTAGCCCCAGGTACTTGACTTGTTCTGACCATTCTATCTCCCTTCCAGAGACAGACACACCCCTCTCCGGGTTGTTTCTCTTACGTCCCATCGAAATTGCCTGCGTTTTGTCAGGATTCAACTTTATCTTCCACTCCAGGTACCACTGCTGGAGGTCGTTCAATGCATTCTGCAAGTAAACGACACCCATCAAGTGGTTGGCTGAAGAGGAAAGCAAAGCCGTATCGTCAGCGAATAGGGATATCTTCACGTGTTCACTCCTTGGAATATCGGATGTATAGAGGGCGTATAATAATGGAGACAACACTGCCCCCTGAGGAACGCCGGCCTCAATTCCTCTCGAACCCGAGAGAGGATTGCCGACCTTTATCTGAAATGTCCTACCCATGAGGAACGACTTGATCTACTTCACCAGGCTCCGTGACAGGTGGAAGTCAATGAGTTTGGAGAGTGAGCCCTCATGCCAAACTCTATCAAAAGCTTTACTGATATCTAACAGTATTATATGGGCACTGTTATTGACATTCAAAGATGTTATGGCGTCTTCCACCAGCATCAGAACCTGAAGCTCGGTGGAATGAGCACGCCTAAAGCCAAACTGCTCATTCGGTAGGACATTTCTGCCCTCCACTTCTTCGTCAAGCCTTTCTATAACGACTTTTCCAGCCAACTTAGCTGAACTGAAGTGAGTTATAGAAACAACTTCTGCAATTGTCATAAAATTAATACTTCGACAAGTTTTTACTTACCAACCAATCATTGTTCAATGAAATTAATATGTACCTACTTTTATGAACACTTCGCCCGACACGCTTTTTGAAACCAAATATTCAACAAAAAATAATTAAATCATTGTCAGCAATGACTAAAACGTATTTTATACGTTTCAGTATACAGCTTCAAAAAAGATCGTATTTAAAAATGTTTTTTATTAGTTATTTTTTCATATCATCCTCATTTTCAATATATACTGAGACATCATCCGCATACGCAGAAACTTTGCTTCGTTTGTTATTTATTGATATGCCTTGCGAAGAGAATTCCGTTAATCTAATGATGGGTTCTAGTGATAGGCTGAATAATATCATATCATATCACCGATCTTTTGATATCAAAGCTTCCCGATAAATAACCAGTTATCAAAAGTTTCGAATTTGCCGTATTGTAAATATTTGTGTGTGTGAATCACTTTATCGAATGCCTGGCTAAAGTCTAAACTCAAATTGGCACCTGTTGTTTCGTGTTTTTCTTTGCCGAAATGCAATATGGTATCCCTGATTACCATTAAGTTATTGAATATGGATTGGTTTATAGTTTGTTCCGTACCAAAAATTTTTGAACAAATATTTTTCATTTTTACGGTAGGTTCATTTTGAAAAAAAATATTTCTTTCCTTATATTTTTGCTAGCCGGAGAGGGCGTATACATTTACATATCGTATATTATTCATTGTGGCTGATGTTATTCTATCAATCGAAAATAGTATCCCTTCGCTTCTGTAACCTATTCTGTGGATAATACCTGTTTCTCTTTCTGATTCACCTATATTACTAATCAGACAATAGTCTGATATACTTCTGTTTAGTTCTTGTATGAAACAAATGTTAATGTCTTATTTACTGATGAAATCATAAGTAATTTTTGTTTCATATCTAATTTCAGCCCATAGCAATTTATTGTCACAATGGTAAGCAATTGAGGAATTCTAGAGAATTATTTAGTGGTTTTGAGTTATCTTAAGTCACTTTCATATTCTGAGAAAATAAAAACGGGTATTAGTAAAACATTTCACTTTTAGACAGTCCGTTATCACCATTGTGCTTTTTCTGGGATTCCTGCATTTGGCTCGTCCATTTCCTCGTCAGCTTCTTTCTTTTTCTCTTTCACCTCTTTATTCATGGTTTAATTGTTAGTTTGGGTACTTTCCTCTCTTCTTCTGAACTTGTTCCTTTTTTTCGCGCCTTCTATTTTTTCTTCTTGTTTATTTCCCATTTTTTGGTCCTTGTTCCTTATCGCTCTTTTCCTCCGAGTTTTTTTTCCTTTCCTGACAACTCCTCTTCTATTTCCGTTTGCGATTCTTGAATCTCCTATGGGGTTGCCTTGGGTGTGGCCTTGCTTTCATCTATATTGTTTTCCCTTGTTCATCTATATTGTTTTCCCTTGGTGGTTGGTAGGGCTTCGGCGGGTGTATTTCTGCAAATGTTTTTTTGTTGTTGTTCTGTATCTTGCTTTGTTTGTTCTGAGGGTTGGGGGCTTCCCCAAGCAGCTGCTCCCTGTATTCCCATTGGGTTCCGTGTATTCATCATTGGTGCGTTCGGTCTCCTTATTTCTTTGATTCTGTTAATGGGAGTATTTGGGCACTCTCTTCTTCCATGTCCCGGTTGATAGCATATCATGCACGTCCTCATTTTGTTTTGGTACGTGACTAATGTCTCGTCGATTGTGATGTTTAAGGAATTATCTGCTTCATCGTAATACATGCCGTTCTCACACCAGTTTCTACCTTGAATAACTCATCTCCAACATATAATTCATTTTCATACGAACCATCACATCATCTACGTCCTCAGCAATAAACCCATCCAAAAACATTTTCCTCTTCATCACTGTAGTTTACAATACCTTCTTCGAACTTTCCAAAAGTAGCTTCCACCATCATTTCCGAGACTAAGGTTATGTACACTTTATATTTTATGTGATCAAATTGAATACATCTAATTTGATCAACTGTGGATTTGAATGGTTCTTTTATCCATCTGTGCAGGTTTGCGTTTGCTGGTTTCTTCCGAACGAATTTGAGGTCAAGAGCAATGATATTGTCCCTTTCCATTGTTATCGTTGAACACTGATTCACACTCTTACACAATTGATATCACTCAAAATACGCCTGCTTCGCGTGGGATCTAGCGTAGGACTGTGATTATTTACAAAATTGGACTCTATCAACATCTCAAATCATACATTTGAAAGCGCTTTAAAAATAATTTGTAATCCGTAGTTATTGTCTAATATATGTCGGAATTTGTAGCCTAAGATATATTTCTGTATATTGAGAATAACCATTCACAAGTAATTGTGAATAGGCTAGTTTTTGTCGGGATATCTGACATCTGCCTAAACTTGAATCTATATTTTCAGGTATCAATAGTAGCAGCAAGTACATGCAGATATTTATATTGGCAAAGAAGTTCCCTGGAGTACCTCTTCGTTAAAGATACCTACATTGCCACAGTACTCACGACGATTATAGCAAGAGATATAGCAACAAAGTTGTATGCCATGAACAACAAGATAGTGACAGCCAAGGGATCACACCTAGATATCAGACTTCCCAGTATAACATCATCTCTAACTTCAGGAGGAGAGTATAAAAGTCCTATAAGATGTAAAAAAGCGAATGGAGGTAAATTAAAACAGTGGCAAATTTGCTGTTTGATATGTTCAATTCCGATTACAATAAAATTTGGGGTACTTTTGCCTGCTAAACATGAATCAAAACTTTCGAGCAACGGCTCTTCATAGGTCAATATGGGTAATTTGTAGTCGTGGTTTGTCATTATACATATATATATATATATATATATATATATATATATATAAATATATAATTTTTGAATTTAAAATACCGTTCTCATATATTCAATCCATCAAAAATTTGTTTTTCCCAAATCTACTTTCTTTCAAAGCATTGTATTCAGAACATGCTCCATTCAAAAAGCATATTTCTTGATTTCGCAGGTTAAATTTGCCCGTATTGGAAATGCGAATTCAATGCCTTTTTGAAAGTTCGAAATATATGAGAATGGTACATTTGAAGGTGAAAGTGATATAAATAGGTACTGACAAAATAATGTTTATTGCAGAAGAGGTAGAAAAATGATGATTATTGGTGGGAATAAGGGGAGTATTGATTATATGAGTCCTTTATTTAGTCATTGATTATTTTTTTGAGTCATTAAAATTATTAATATCAACTCAAACGTTAAGACAGCTATGAATAATAAAATCACAAAATACTCCCAGATTCGCATATCAAAATGAACTTAGTCAGAACGAAACTGAATTTATTCCTGTTCCAGAGTTCATCACTGGAGATTTGGCAACCGCTATTGTGGAAGTGCCAACTGAAGTAGGCAAGAGGCAGATCGTTATGGCCTCGACATACTTCCCAGGGTACTCACCAATACAACCACCACCAGAGGAAGTCCAAAGCCTCATCCGATGGTGTCAAAGAGGGAACAGGCACGCGAATGCGTAACCATTCTAATTGCTTCAACATTTTTTGGTATGGGTGTCTTCTGAACTATGAAATTATGCGCGTGGCTCTATTTTGGAGTTTTCGAAGATGAGCTAGATCATTTTGATTCGTTAGATACAAAATTGTAGAACAGTAAGTAGAATGAGATGGCACTAATGATTTGGTCCACGTCGATAAATATGGGGCACATCAAGATAAATAATATATTTGATTTGTTTATAGATGGCTTGCTCTTTCAATTGCAACCCCCCTATGAACAATAACTTCTAAAAACTCAAATTGGTTCACCCGTTCTACAATATCAGAACCCAGTTTATACCTAATACTCTTGATTACACAAATTTCTGTTAGTCTTTCTGTACCTATAACCATATGCTTGGTTTTCTTAATATATATCTACGAAAAGTTAGCACATTAAAATCAAATGTGGATGTATCGAAAAGCAGATTAAGCCAAAACATGATGTGCATTTCAAAATTGATGTCGACATAACAATTATTTGTGCAACCAGTTTGGAAAAGCACTATTTATCGTAATGAGCGAAGTTCTGCGGAACGAGCGAAGCGAGTTCCGCAAAAGAAAGCGAGTTACGAAAAATAGGGTTTTCCATCGTGTTCCACACAATATTTCTTCTGTTTTTGATATGTGATCCTTTTTAATTCAAGTAAAAAATATTAAAAATATATATTCAAAGAAACTAAAAAACACGCTTTTAACGCACTAAAAACTAAAAAAATAATTTAATATTCAACGACCATGCCGAAGAGCATGGGGGTTACGTATCTTTGAGAAACATAATACTTTAAGAGTAAGATCTCAGAGTCGGCAAACCTACCTCATTTTAGCAAAGCTCAAATTTTGAGTACAAATAGTGTGATATGTAGTTGAGAACGTATGCGTACTTCCTAGCTTGAAAGCGGGGATCTTTTACAGGTATCAGGTTTTAAAGTAAATAAAAAACTTTCTTACTTACGTTAAAGTATGGTAATGCGTTTGGTAATTAATATCGTCTCTGGATCTCAAAAGTCTGCAAGGGTTCGAATCTCCACGCCTGACGATTTTTTTAAAATTTTTCATTCTGAAATTGAGAAATGATTTAGTTTCGGGATGTATTCAAATAAAAAAAACAAATCTTTTCTCAATTTCGATGAAAAAAAAAACTTCAGGCGGATTCGAATCCCTACCAGTTTTTGATATCAGAGCTTAAATCTTGCGCCTTAGACCGCTTGGCTAACTGGACGATATTAATTGTCAAACGCATTAACATACTTCAATGTAAGTAAGAAAGTTTTTTATGTACTTTCATACCTGCTACCCGTAAAGGGGCCCCTCTTTCAAGCTAGCAAGTATGCATACATTCTTAACTACATATCACACTACTCATACTCAAAATTTCAGCTTTGCTAAAATGACGTAGGTTTGCCGGCTCTGGGATCTTGGACTATTCTAATTGATTTCTTTAAAAGAGTGTTCTCATCCTTGGAGAGACTTCCATGGAAAAAACGGAAATTAATGCTACATAGAAAACTACGTTGTCATCGCCAATTGTTCAAATTATGTTATTAATATTTATAATTAGTTTTTACCATACATATTATGTATTTAATGTACAGAGAATATAATAACAATGAAGAAGTACTTCAAAAAGTTTAGCCTTAAAATTATAACAAATTTTATTCTTCGTATTTTTTGATAAAAAGTAAATTTTTCCACCAGTTGCGAAAAATTTTACTTTTCGCAATTGGTGATGAAAAGTAGAACATTTGATAACGTCAACGAGTTTTGAAAAGTGTCACTTTAAATGTCAAAATTAGAAAAATTTCCATTGTCTATGAGCATGAGTAGAAACAGAATTAGAAACTGCAAAGCAAAACCACTTTCCAATCCAAAATTACTATTGAATATTGAAGATAATTTGGATTTCTAACTACCTCTCATGCACCACATAATTTTCATTTTTCTCAATTGTTGAAGAAAAATTGAGAAAAAGGTTTAATTTAAATTAAATATTTTTGAAAATGATGTACGGGTTACAATTTTAGGTTGATAAATGATTTGTCTTTTGTATGAGAAGCACGACTGATGATTATTCCAAATAAAATATTATTCAAATTTGTCATTTCAACATGGCGGGTGAAATTTGTCATTGGGGGTACTTCCACACTAGTTTCATCGCTACAGCAATGCCATTTAGCTTAATTGATAAAACGGGAATCGGATTTAGGCTTTCAGTTTGAAAAAAAACCTTTTTTTTTGAGCAAATGATTCAACGCATTTGTGTTAATTAGGGAATTTCAGTGATTTTTGGTTATGGAGATTTTTAAGAAAAAATGATGAATGGGAAAAATTAAGATATTCCCGAATTCTTATGGGACCAACGAATCTATACAAAAAAAATCCCTTTCATGGAATCATTTGTTTTTGCACAAAACCGATTCTACGATCGCGAAATTTCTATCCGATTGGCACTGCCCCCTACATTAAATTGAAACCGCACAGAAGCAGTGTTGTCATTACAGTTGGCTGTAGCGACAAATTCCCTATCTTCTGCGAGGTAGGAATATATAAATATATAAATATATATATATATATATATATAAATATATAAATATATATATATATATATTGTTATGTTTACAAGTACGTTAAATGTTTAAAAAGTTGAAATAATAATAATATAAAGAAAAAATCCATAAATAAAAAAATATTCGTATTTGGTAATCTGTGCTATGTTATTTTACAGTTTTTCTGAAAATTCTACCTTTTTTCTGAAACATTGTATAATAATTAATCGATACCTATGTTTGAAATGAACATGTTTTCAACATTACAATCAATTGGCATAATTTTAAAAATTTTAGAAATTAAAATTTATGAATATATCTTGTGATCACAAGCAGATAATAAAATATTGAAAGTTCAAAAGTCCTGTATATGAAATTGGATCTGAACACAACAGCCAATGAGATGCCAGGAGAGATCTTGATGCAAAATTAGTAATTTTGAAAATAAAGAAAAGCAGAAACGTCAAAAGAATAATTTTACATATATTGTATATAGATTATAAGGTAGTTAGAAAAGTTTCATAAATAAAAACTGTTAAAGAAGTGAAAATAATAAAAAGTGCTACAAATGGTGTGTCAAAATCGAAAATTCGAGAAGAAAAAAAAATGTGTTGAAATCAAGGGGAGTGAATCAACAAGCGAGAGACATTTTGAAAAAAGAATTTTGGGAAGAACCACGTTGAAAATTTTAATTTGCAACAAACAAACAATTTGGAATAAAATCAATTATAGCCAAGAAAACATCAGTAAAATATGAAGAACACTACCAGATAAAAAATCACAAATGCAGAGTTGACATTACCTTTGTTTCATTGGAAATTCATAAATGAGGAGAAGTCCCAGTCCCAAGAACGGGAGAGAATCTGAAACTCTGAGCAGTTTGGTACAGGAGATCCCAGGTATTTGTTGAAACCATAAAAGTTGCCACAGTGCAAATAAGAACTGAACTTTGAAACAATTTTCATATAACTCTCCACGAATGACTATATAATAACACATAACCTACAAAACGAGGTTGAATTCACTTCATTATCCTATAATTTCGTTTTTTGCTGTATATACTTGTTCTGAAGCACTAATTAGGTTATTTATCGAGGACTAGGTAGTAATAAGCTTTTCCTGAGTAAAGGAAATTATTATTTTGATGAAATTCTACTCTATTTTCAATGTTTCATCAACAAGAATTGCTAATTTCTGAAATTGAGGTCTCCACAGTAGAACCAACTTCTGAGATCCATAGGCGTGCCGATTGAGTTAGCTGAAGGTGAAGGACATGAGGTAAAGGAAAGAAGGTGAAGAGCATAGCCGGAGATATTGAATATTTATATGGGTATCTATTCATCAATACATATTGAATAAATCTGTATCGCTATAGTTTAATACTGGCAGATAGTGATGGAATTATAAAATTCTATATAATTCTAAAATAAGCCAGTGGCGTTACAAGTTGAATGTTTATTGCAATCGGCAATTGCCAAAGTTTTTCTCTGAGTAGTTCCCCTGAAATTAGGCGGGTGGCGCTACCCAATATTTTGTCGAATTTTATAAAGAACAAAATATCTTTTAAATTTTTTTTTTTTGTTTAACCACCGTAATTTGTTATAAAATGGCATTATACACTCGTCATTCACGGCTGTGCAAGAGGTTAGATTACACCCTGTATATGTAATGGATTATTATCATTTCAAAATAATGTACTTTGATCCCCTATCCATCTAATTTATCCTGCTAGGTAGACAAGCCCCAGTACTGTTACTGATATCAACTTGGTACTACTTATCAAAAGGAAGGTATGAATATGTACTTTTTTGGAAAATGGTATTTCTGTACTACAAAATGCAAGTAGTTTCTCTCGTACTACACGTACTACACTGGCGAATCAGATTCAAAAAAAGATAGCGTGCAACTCAGTACACGTGACGGAGTGAAACTTATTTGGCGATCTAAAGCATGGAAACAATTTCAATTACAATTTATACACCTATTAAAACGTACATCAACTTCAACGTAGTTTATTCCCAACAACTTTTAGAGTATTACTTAACGTAACTCTGCGAAATCGTGAATGCAACTCAATAACAAGATAGCAAGGCACGGCTTTTTTTTTACTTTCGTTCATTTTTCTTTTATTTAAGAATCCTAACCCTATTTATAATCATTATAAATTTGATTGGAATAAAAATAAATGAACATGAAGTTACAAAGATATGAGTCACTTTATAATAACTAACTTTAAAATAACAACAAACATCGGCCGGGAGTCGAGCCCGGGCTACTCGCGTAGCAGGCGAGCATTGTACCACTGAACCACCGATTCTTATTATCATTTATGTTGCTGACAACGACTAATCAAAAACAAGGCCAGCAACGTATATAGCACAGCTCTCTATTTATCTCTGGCCAAGTACGCATTTTTCGTCCTTTTTGCTCCAAAAGCGTTTCGTTTAAAACATTCCAAAACCTTACACCAAAACGTATTCAAACATTGAAATTTTACTCTCATTGCGCCCAAAAAAGTACCACTTCAAAAAGCCCTAATTTTTTTTTAGGCGTTGGTTTGTGTCCAGATTCCTTTTCGAATGAGTCAATAAAAAATAAGTTCAGGGAAAATGGAAATGCTTCCCAGAACTGTTACATGGGAGAAATGGAACCACTAACTGAATTACCTTCCACAGATGATTTGACTTCTAATGATGTGGAAAGTTGGTTGGAAACAAGCTCTAAATACCACAGCTGTGAAATTGTTGATATGGATTGACTAATAGTAAGTTTGGTTTTCAGGGAATGAAAATGTTAAGAGTGAAAAATCCAGATATAAACTGATTGTTGGCAGAGATTGGGAGAAAACAATTGTTCTTGAATTTCCGATATTTGTGTCACAAAGATAATGTCAAATTCAACTAACCTTATTAGGTTGCTATAAACATATATTTCATGTTAATTCTTATTTTTTTTTTCCAAATGACTTCATTAAAACCTACTGTATCATTCTGAAATATCAATTGTTCACTAACATTCTGATACGACTTAACTTATGCAAACTGGGAAAGGAAGAAGAGAGGTAGTGGGAGAAAGATGATGGGTGGCTGATGGGTAAGCTATTTTCCAAATCAGCAAATGCTCTGGGAAACTAAAGTTTGGAAGTGGTATTTTATCAGGGTCTGTCTAGAGATATCCTGGGGTATTCGAACCACGACAGTAATTCATACGTAGAGTTAAAATTTGTTATTAAAAACACGTTTGATATCCGTTTCATTATTGTGGATACAATATTTTTTCATTATAATCTGCCTCATCCATGAATAAAAAAGCTTCTCAAAATATATCTTCCATATAGGGATTAGAGATAAGATAAACTCGATTCCAAATAAATATATTGCCATTCATCCTTCGTCGTGTTTGCAATTTGTACTATACAGGGTGAGTCGGAAGTACTTTGACAAACTTCGGGAGGTGATTCCTCACAATATTCTAATATGAATTGTTCAAATACATATATGTCCGGAAACGATTCGTTTCCAAGATACAGGGTGTTGAAGTTTTATTTTTATTTTCGAAATACTGACCTTAATTAAATGAAAATTGGTATTGAGAGGTTTTTTGAGGTGTCGAATTCAAACCTGATGTTATTATTATTCTCACTCGTAGGGGGCGCCACCTACACGTCTTTTTCTTTTTTGAAGATTCATAACTATTTTTGAGCGTACTTCTAGCACAGTTTTCAGTAAAAAAATCAATTCCTCTATCATATCTAAGTAAAAAAGCTACCGTTGTAACAAGTCGCTATAAGCAACCGTTTTCAGATATTTGGACTTGAATATTTCAAGTCGATTATTTGATAATCGATGCGTGTTGAAGTTATTACCATTATTTTGCATTTTTCACAAGAATGCTTAGGAAATGAATTTGACGTTCAAGAAAGTAGTTTTGGTGATTACATATTATGTGACAGTTAAACGTTTTGTTGTTTTGTTAAAGTTTCTGTAAGTTTTAAAACAATAATTTTGAAAACATGGATTATTTAAACAATAATGCTCATTTAGCCGATATGCATTTAGTTTATGGCTTTGCGGATGGCAATGTGCAATGTATCGGCGGCAATAATTGATAATTTCTTGATAGGTCCTTTCTTTCTTCCGTTCCGACTGAATGGCGCAACTTACAGAGACTTTTTAGAAAATGAATTGCCGGAACTATTTCAGAATGTACCATTAGAAATTGGTATCCGCATGTGGTTTATGCATGATTTTAGCGTTGTAGCCAGATCATTCCTTAACACTGTCTATCCAAATCGATGGATCGGTAGGGGTGTAGAAGAACCTAACCAGGCGTGGGCACCAAGGTCCCCGCTAGATTTTTATTTTTGGGGACATTTGAAGTCACTAGTTTATAAAACTCCAGTAGTGAACGAGAAAGATCTAAGAAACCGAATTGTAGACGCCTGTGAAACAATGAGAAACACTCCAATAATTTTTGAGCGGGTACTGGATTCAATGACTAGAAGACTGAATGCCTGTATTTTCGGTGAAGGTGGACACTTTGAACAATATATTTGAATACAATTTAGTTTCCTTCATTTTATTTAATTCTACATATTCAAAGTTTTTTGAAATAAAATGTTGATATTTCTCGCAAATTTTATCAAAACAGATACAGATTTTGCACCCTTCATATAAAAATAAGTATTTCAAACGAGTAAAATTGAATAGAATAGTTGGCGCCCCCTACAAATAACCAAAACTACTTACTTAAACGTCAAATTCATTTCCTAAGCATTCTTGTTGAAAATGCAAAATAATGGTAATAACTTCAACACGCATCGATTATCAAATAATTGACTTGAAATTTTCAAGTCTAAATATCTAGAAAACGGCGAATTGTAATAACGGTAGCTTTTTTACATAGATATGATAGAGGAATTGATTTTTCCACTGAAAATTGTGCTAGAAGTACGCTCAAAAAAGTTAATAATCTTCAAAAAAGAAAAAGACGTGTAGGTGGCGCCTCCTATGAGTAAGAGCAATAATAACATCAGGTTCAAATTTGACACCTCAAAAAACCTCTCAATACCAATTTTCGTTCAATTTAGGTCAGTATTTCGAAAGTTATTTGAAAAAAAACGAAAATAAAAATAAAAGCCTTACACCTGTATCTTGGAAACGAAGCGTTTCCGGACATATATTCATTTGAACAATTCATATTGTGAGGAATCACCTCCTGAAGTTTGTCAAAGTACTTCTGACTCACCCTGTATACTAAGTGGAACAATGAACAAAGCTCAGCTGGACCAGACAGGAATGCCTATGTAATGAAATATTTGGTTTGGTTTGGCTTGGTTGAATCTTGGACAGCTGCTCTGTATGCCATCAGAAATAGTGGAAGGTGTCTGCCTCAGTCTTTCTGATATTTTTCCAAAACCTTGGGAATATGTTCTTCCGTAGTTCGATTGAATCTTTCAACTATGCCGTTCGACTGAGGATGGAGCGCAGTTGTTCTGGTCTTGTTGATTGACACCTATTAGCTCACAAATTTCCCGAATAATTTTGAATCAAAATTTCTCCCTCAGTCGAAAAGTAACTCCATCGGTACTACAAATCTTGGGAACATATTGTCAGCCAATGGTCTTACTATTGTGAATGCCTCTTGGTATGGAATGACATAGGCTTCTATCCATTTGCTGAAATAATGGCAACAAGGGTATTTGTTGGCTGCATCAGTCACTGGTAATGGTCCAGCTACATACATGGCAATCCGTTCGAATGGAGCACATACGTTGGACCCTGGATTGAAACCTTCAGTTTTCAACATCGTCTCGACATTGAACTCAGTAGAACCTCTGCCTGATTTTGTCCAAAGTCTCATTGAGTCCCAAATGTCCTCCTCGGTTGACTGTCTGGTTCTTCTATAATCGGCGACTCCTCCATTGCATTCAATACTCTGACAATGCTTACAGACTCCTGGACATAGTCTCCTAGATAAGGTATCCATGTTACTATGTTATCGTCCTGGGCGATGTTTGATACTATGTAATAGTCCTGGACGATGTTTGATTTCGAAATGGTACTGGTTTAGCTCTTTTATCCTATTCTATTTCTATTTGACCTATTTTTCATCTCCAGTAGCCACTTCAGGGCCTGATGAGAAACTCTCTTCTACAGTGTCCGTCATAAAGTTGGCTACATATGGGAAAAATTTGTTATTGCAATTTCTGAAAAACTCTAATGGCGGTTCTTTTCCGCATGTGTGACAACAACAAAATCCGTTGCGACTTATATCACGTGAACTCAGATTTGGCGGGAATTTTAAAAAAGTTGTCTGCGGTGCCGAAAAATGGGTCAAATTGACATGATATCGAAAAAATATATTGAGAAAATGTGTTTGAAATCTAACTAGGACTTCATGTACCAGATTGAAAAAAACCAAAAATACCATTTTATTCCTCTACCCTTACTAAGAAACATTATGCATTCTTGTTTTATCTGGAAACAGCTTTAATAACCTAAATCACATAAGTTTGGGTCAAAACCAATCAAATATTTGTGGAATAGACATTTTGCGGGAGATTAATTATGAAAACACGATTTAGTCTTGTCACTAGGTGTAGTCATGCCCAGTATATTGATGCACATGACCTCATTCAATATTCTCAACCCGTTAATGAAATTCAAACCAACTAATATATGTAATTAAAACTCAATAATACATTATTTATCCTTGCTAAATTCAATATTGATTAGTAAATTTGAACTTCAATAACAGCTATATTTTTTAATTTTATAAGGTGGCTTTGAAAATAGATCTACTTTTGTTGTAACAATAACAAATGTCACAATTTTTTTGGAGTTGTCGTTCTTTATCAGTCTTTGTGTTTTTCAATCTATCAATAGAAATGGCCCCAAATCTGAGTATACAAGAAAAAAATTTAAATAGTATTGCTATATGGCAGAAATTATCATAGCAGTAGAGAAGTAGCTGAAATTTTCAATGAAACGCATCCAGATCAAAATTTGCATTTCACTACGGTGGCAAAGATATTGCAAAAATTCAAGGAAACTGGTTTGGTTGAGAACAAATATAAAAGTGATCACGTTAAGCCTGTTGTAAATAATGAAAATAATGTAAACAATGCTTTACTGACACCAAGAGTTTCGACGAAAATTATGGCAGAAAAGGCAGACAAATCTCAAACCTCTGTTAGACGAATTTTAAAGCAAAATCACTTCCACCCATACAAACAAAAATTTGTGCAAGCACTGCGGGACAGGGATTATGACGCTAGATTTTATTTTAGTGCATGGTTCCAGGGAATGTTAGAAGACAATCGTGATTTCTCAAAAATGTGCTATTTTCTGACGAAGCCACTTTTACCTCAAATGCTGTCGTAAGTTCTCAAAATTGTAGATGGTGGGCATATCATAATCCCAATTTTATTATTGAAGCCAAGGACCAATATAGTTTTAAAGTGAATATATGGTGTGGAATTTCAAATGGGCAAATTGTAGGTCCCTTCTTTTTTTGGACAAAATTTAAATGGCGAACGGTATTCGAACTTTTTACGGACCGAGATAATAATAATATTAGTAATAATTTATTTACTCTCTAGGTGGGTTTCACATGTTTACAATTACATTTTGTAGTAAATAAACAGAGGGTTCCATTATAACTGTCGGGTTGTGCATGGAAGGTGAACAGTAGTTCATAGTTTTATGTAAATATGTGGACATCATGTGTGTTGAAAAATGATAGTAAAATAATGGAAATAATCAAAATATTGAATATAAGGGAGAGATACAATAATATTATTTCAAAGAGTATTTTCACTACATAGCATTTCATAATATTAATGATATGATATGGAAAGTGTTACCTATTTGGAAGATATTGTGTAGAACAAACATTTTTCATTTGAGGTTATTATTGTGTGAAGAGTCTGCCTGTCAATTGTTCCAGTATATTTTTTGAAAATATTTTTGATGATTTGTATTGAGATAATTTCTTTTATGTATGTTCTATAGTTATGAGGGGGGGTATTGTAGATTTTTTTGTATTAAATAGACCAAGCATCTCCAACCTATTGATTTTTCCATTTTGTCATTGGTAGCGATGTTAAATTTTTTTATATATTGTTTATTTTTGTATAGATATATTATAGCTTGATTTGTTGAAAATATGAACAGGATGTTCATAAAATCAGATGTGGAATCATCTGCGACTGAAAGATAAACTTTAGTCACTAGCTTCCATCGTCAAGTTAACCTCTTGTGTGGTCTTCATGTTGAAAAGGGAAACATTCTCAATTGGAAATTGATAAAAATCTTTTTATCAATATCCAATTGAGAATGTTTCCATTTTCAATATATTATAGAATTATACTCGTACATTTGTATAGGGTCAACAATTTTTGTTTATAGTAAAGTCATCTGAAGATAAGAAACTTTTTATAGTACATTATTTTAATATTTTTTTGAATAATTTCAAGTTTTTTCATGTATGTGGGTAGTGCAGATCCCCAGTTCAGTATCGCATATCGAATTCGAAACTCAACGAAAGCATAGTACAGAATTTAAATTCAAAATGTTACTACTACTTCTTGTTGTTCTTGTTGCCTGTTTTGTTCTACTAGAATTTTTCCGCAACCAATCATTTTTCTATAATTTGTCTCTTCCATCGTTCCTCTTCCTCCTATTTTTGTTCTTCTTTCTGTTGGCGTTTCTCATCCACTTGCTTTTCTCTCTCTCTCGTCGTTCCTGCTCCGTTTTACGAAGTTCCCCCTCAACTTGTTTCACTTCCAGCAATCCTTGCTGCTTTATCAATCCCATTACGGCTTCCATGTGGTCGTAGGGCGTATTTCTCACTTCTGACACCAACTGTCATGTATCCGGGGTTTGTGGCTATCAAAATACTCAATCAATTATTGTCCGTTTATTCACAAGAAGAACGCAATACTCTACTCTGACAATTGATTAAATCATTTACAATGCCCTTTTTGAAATACCGCGCGCGTCACTGTTGCTGAATCGGTTCCCTTGGATTATTCTGAACGAACCTTCTCCTTGTTAATGTACGCTACATTATACGTACAAGAACATTTTTGTCGACTGCTTCTCGATTCCAGTAAAACTCTTGATTGTTTTGTTGGAAAGCTCGGCGTGATATCAACCAGTCAGTCACGCCACATTCTTGGAATTCTGCGTAGGCCAGACACAAACAATATGCAGCGGAGTATATGTTTTGCAGGGCAATTATTATATTAGGAAAACTGTTATGGGAATACTCCTATCAACATTTATAGAGGACGAATTTATTTTTAGGTAATATTCTTCAAAAAATGCTATGAAACGGGATTCAGAGAAGGGATAGATCGTATCCAGTAATGAAAATTTGGGAATTATCATGGACAACATGCTATATAATATATTTTGAAAAAGTTCATAGTCCACGAGGAATTTCCGCATGTGTCATAGAATAAAACAGTACCAATTTTGTATATAATTCCAGTGACCGTTGTAATATATAACTTTTCGAAATACGCAAACAGAAAAAGTTTTTATATAAATCGTCTTTATGTATTTCAGAGAGATTCAACCATGGAAGATTTAGCCCGAGAAGATCCCCTAGGAACCTAAAGCTCTATATTATTGTAAAGTCCACAAACTCAACTGTATATATTTGTATTCGTCAAAATATATGTTCGTATTTCGTCATTTGTTTTATATTTCACCTTGAAACTATATACAGTTTTATGGGGTTTAATCTTTTTCACAATAAAAAAATTTATAGTAATTAGAAAAAAATATGTTCTTTATGTGACACTAGTACAAAATAGAGAAATTAGCATGAAATTATCATTTCTAATCTTATTACTTTAAACGACCAATTCTTGTATATATATATATATATATATATATATATATATATACAGTGTTCGCCAAAAAGTATGTACCATATGGGAAAAAAGTTTATTATTGGAGTATTGGAAAAAATATTCTGGGGAAAAGTTTATGCATGTCCGATTACCTAAAAATCGATTTTGACACATGTCCCGTGATCGCTAGTATGGCGGCAAACTGAAAAAAATTGCTATGAAAAGGCGAAAAGTGGGGTAAGATGGCAAGATATCAGAAAAAGTTACTTAGAATTCAATTTTATGCACATAAACGAAGTTTCAAGAGATAGGTAATTCAAGAAAATTGGAAATAGCTATTTCTTCTGAATATTTTTCCATCTATAATATCAAATTTGAACCCTTGCTGTTACATCGGTTCGTATCTAACAGTTATATCATAATTCCACGACCATTGTCATGACATGACACTTCAAAAACATCGTATTTTCTAGATTATAATCAAGTTCCGATGATAATCGTGCATGAACATAAACTTCGTACATAAACTGGAAAAATATTTAATTTATCGCAGTATTAACCTAAAATAGAAATACTGAATATTTTCATAGTGTTTCAGCATTGATCGATGGCTAATTATTGGTGTTAGATATGAATTCATAACTCAATTCAAAATGATGTGAAGTGGTCCTGAAAAGACATTCTGCAGAACAGGTTTTTTTATTCAATCAAGTAATTCAAATATTCTATAAACAAAACCACAAATTTTCAACTATTTCTATATAATAACAATTCATTTCTCGATATGCTTTCCTTCTCTTTCTATACATAAAATCGTTTTATGGTATATCTCTTTTTGAACGTTCAACAAAAAATTTGGAGAAATTTCTGCTGCACAATGACGGATAGTTTCTTCCAAGTGCTCAATATTTCGAAAAGGTCTAAATTTGTAAACGGTATTTTTTAATTTGCCCCACAAGAAAAAATCACATGGTATCAGGTCCGGTAAACGTGGCAGCCAATTCCTTATTGCCAATGTACTATGCATGGAAGCCCCATCCTGTTGGAAATACATTTTTCGCCTTCCTTCTAACGTGAAATTGTCTAATTCATTGTAGAAATCGTTACTAAAAAAATCCAAGAACGTTTCAGCATTCAAATTCCGACGAAAGAAAAAAGGTCCAATTATTCTGTCATTAAAAATCCCGCACCAAACATTCACTTTAAATGAATATTGATCACGGGAAAATGTGGATTCTCATCCGACCGCCATCTACAATTTTGAGATGAACAACACCATTTGAAGTGAAAGTTGATTCATCACTAAATAAAATAAATTTCGTAAATAATATATTTTCTTCAATTTGTCCCTGCAGCAAAAAGGAAAAATACAAGCGTGGATAGTAGTCTCCCTCCTTGAGCGTGTGAATAAATTTTGGTTTATGAGGCTTGAATTTGTTTTTTTTGAGCAATCTTCCGGATATAAGTTGAAGATAAACCCAAATTCCCAGACAATTTACTAATTGATGTTCTTGGAGTTTCAACTACACTCTGTATAACTTCAAACTTTGTTTCCTCAGCAGTAACCCAGTGCCTATGTTGTTTTATGAATAAGTTTTCCACGGACCCAGTATTTTTGAGCTTGGAAACAATTCTTCCAACAGTTACATGTGAAATAATTTTATTGGTATGCCTCTCGGTGAAAATCGCTGTGGCTTCTCTATAGCTTTTGTAATTTTCTCCCACAATCAAAACAATTTCGATCTTTTCTTGCTGACTTAACTACGACATAATCAACCAAAAATATGTAGTTCTTACTAAGACTTTTGTTGCAATAAGTTTACGTATTTTCTGGCAAATGAAATCCATGGCTATCTTGTGGAATATGAGTGAAATTTTTATGCAATACTTAAACATGACTATTTTCAAGAGATCAAAATTTCATGTTCTGGTGCATTTTATACTCAAGAAAGCATGTTTGGTGTACTACATTTTATTTTGTGGAAAAAAAGGAATTTTAGTATGCTCTTCTATTATAGAATCCTGTTTGAAAAGCACACGAAATAGTATTTTGGAAAATGAATTTTGTGACATAATTGAGGAATATGTCCACGGATACCGATGTAGATCACTGAATGAACCTGATTCCATTTTAGTATGGTTTATTTTTTATGTTTATCTTTGCCAAAAAAATTGTGAAAATATTCAGAATGAAATAGTGAGTCAAATTTAAGAGACTTATAATTTACATCTTTATGTGCGAAGTGAAACGCTCATCCACGATTATCATCGGAACTTTTGGAGTGTCATGTCATCACAATTGTCGTGGAATTCTGATATAGGTAACTGTTAGATACGCAACCGATGTAACAGCAAGGGTTCTGACAAAATCTATTTTTAAATATAGTGCCCTCTGGTGAGGAGAAAATGAGAAAGTTCTGTCATTATCATTGAAATGCAAATGTTTCAGTATAATCAAGTATTCATAAGAAAAAAAAAATGATATTTTTAAATAGATGGAAAATATTCAAAAAAAATAGCTATTTCCAATTTTTTCGAATTATCTCTTGAAACTTCGTTTATGTGCATAAAATTGAATTATAAGTAACTTTTTTTGATATCTTGCCATCTTACCCCACTTTTCGCCTTTTCATAGTAATTTTTTTCAATTTGCCGCCATACTAGCCATCACGTGACATGTGTCAAAATCGATTTTTAGGTAATCGGACATGCACAAACTTTTCCCCAGAATATTTTTTCCAATACTCCAATAATAAACTTTTTCCCATATGGAACATACTTTTTGGCGTACACTGTATATATATATATATATATATATATATTTATATATTCATATATATATATATGTATATATGTATATATATATATATATATATATATATATTATATATATTGATTCTATTTGGGGTTGCAGTCAGGTATAGGGTTGATTAGGAAAACTCTTTGGTATCCGTCAAGCTTTCGGCAATCTTTATTGGCTTTCTCAGGACGACTACAATGGTATGGATTAACTTATGAAAAGATATATTGTTTGTCTACTCACTAACGTGGGATTGATGTAAAATTAGCTCATTGAATGAACAGAAATTCATGAGAGATGATTTTTTTTTTGACAATGACAACTTCTTTTGTAATCAATTCAGAATCAAGGCGGAAAATTGATTACAAAAGATGTTGTCATTGTCAAAATTTGTTTCATCTTTCATGAATTTCTGTTCATTTAATGTGTTAATTTTGTATTTTTTCATATATATATATATATATATATATATATATATATATATATATATATATATATATATATTTCTTGGACCACTCTTATATATATATATATATATATATATATATATATATATATATATATATACAGAGTGGTCCAACGAGAAGTATGCACCTAGCTTTTCTCCTTTGTTTAGAATTGAAAGCAAAAATGCTCGGACACGTGGAGTTTGCTTTTGAGGGGGACACATTTTAGACATATTTTTCAACCTGTGCCTTTAACGCCCTAGCGAGGGTGTCACAACCCTAAAATTTTAAATGGAAAGTGGTCGAGTGATATATCATTTGAACGGGCACAAAATTATCTTTCTAATGATACTCTATTTGTTGAAATTTACTCAAAACAGTTAATGCGAAAACGGCTTTAAGAACATTAACCCGATAATTTTGGTATTAATGAAAAATACAAATAAGTTTTGGTTATTAAGAATCAAAACATTTACAATTAGTAGTACTTACGTTTCAATGTTTGTTACTTGTAACAGTGCTTTGTAAAAAAAGTAAACAAGCTGTTAAATTGATTTATTAAAACGTTACTTCAACAAGTGTTGAAAATGTGACCCACTTGCTTCCATACAATAATACAGATTTTGTTCAAATCTATTTCTAACATTTTGTAGCATATCAGGTGTTATGCTTCTGCATTGTGCTGTAATCCGTTGGCGAAGATCTTCTATGGACTCGGGCTTCGTAGCAAAACATTTATTTTTCAAGTGTCCCCATAGAAAAAAGTCCAAAGGCGATAAATCAGGTGACCTGGCAGGCCATTCAATTGGGCCTCTCCTTCCAATCCACTGTCCGGGGAACCGGTTATCTAAAAATTCTCTTACAGGAGCAGCATAGTGCGGAGGTGCTCCATTTTGCTTGAAATGAAGCCGATCGGCATCATGATTTTGGTCGTCTTCTATTATCTGTGTTATGAAAGGATCAATTGCATCGTCAAGCATGTTTAGGTAGACTTCACCAGTTAAATTTCCAGGAATGAAAAGTGGTCCTATGATATGACTTCCTAATATGCCACACCAGACGTTTATTTTTTTGAGGGTATTGGGTATGAACCTCACGGAATAAATGTGGGTTACTGTCATCCCAGTAACGGCAATTATGCCAATTCACAGCTCCATGCAAATAAAATGTACACTCATCGGTAAAACAAATGTTAAACAATAAGTGCGGATCTTCAATTAAACGCGGGCTCATTTGTTCACAAAATTGCAGCCTTCGATCAGGATCATCCTCATTTAGTTCCTGTACTAATTTAATTTTGTACGGATGAAATTTGTACGCTTTTAAAATCCGTATTATGGATGAACGGGAGACTCCTGAGGCTTCAGCTAGTTGACAGGTACTTTGAGTATGATCCAATTGAACATGCCCCAAAACAGCGACTTCCACAGCTTCATTTCTGATGGGGTTCTGCGGCTGGTGTTTCACATTATAAACAGATCCGGTATCGACAAACTTTCTAACTAACTTGGCAACATACGAATCATTAACATTTTTATCGGGGTGACTGTCCTTAAACAAGCGAGCAGTTAGTCTAGCACAACTATTATTTTGAAAATAAAGTTTAACAATTTCAACTCGTTCTGGAATGGAATAAACCATTTTGTACAGTGAAATTAAAATAACTTCAAAAGCAACCAGACTGAATCAATGAAGGGACTAAAATAAAAGTTTGCCTAAATTCTTTTCCTACACTTATTTGCAGATTTTTTCGACAAAAAAACGCAAACGATAAATGGGGATTTTTTGTGATGAAAAAAAATTACATTGAAATGTTGCTTTCGGTAAAATGAAGTAATTTAGAGATGATTGTAGTTATTCTGATTCCTAATAACCAAAACTTATCTGTATGTTTCATTAATATCTAAATTATCGGGTAAATGTTCTTTAAGCCGTTTTCGCATTAACTGTTCGAATAAATTTCAATAAATAGGGTATCATTGGAAAGATAATTTTGTGCCCGTTCAAATGATATATCACTCGACCCCACTTTCCATTTAAAATTTTAGGGTTGTGACGCCCCCTCGCTAGGGCGTTAAAGGCACAGGTTGAAAAATATGTCTAAAATGTGTCCCCCTCAAAAGCAAACTCCACGTGTCCGAGTATTTTTGCTTTCAATTCTAAACAAAGGAGAAAAGCTAGGTGCATACTTTTCGTTGGACCACTCTGTATATATAAATATATATCGTGTATCTCGGAAACGGATCTAACGATTCGGATGAAATTTTGTATTTAGATAGTGTTTCGCTTTTTAAGTTTATCTATATATGCGTCTTTCCTGAAAAAACGCGACTTCACACAAAACAAATATTACAATGTATAGCGCCATCTCGTGAATTTTTGAGGTACTTGCATTGTTGCTATTGGATGTAAGCCTAACTGGTACCTCTAAATTTTGTGAGATGGCGCTATATGACATTATCCGAATACGAATAACCTTACCGAGTGACATTACCGAATTTGGGAATCAAATCAATGTTATCAATGTTTTTCTTGGTTAGTGTCCAAGGAACTCATACGTTAATAAAACGGCATTTGTAGCCAACCTATGCAATAGGTAAGATTGCAAAATATTCATATGTGATAAGTAAGTGATTCGTATCTAAATGAGCATCTTCTCCGAAAAACCATGATTTTATAGAAAAAAAAAACGCTTAGCAAAGCTTGGTCGCGCAACACCACACAATTTTGGTATTTAATTGGTGTACAAACAGGGTGTAATCTAACTTCTTGCTCACCCATGAATGACGGATGTATAATTCCATTCCACAACGAATTACACTGGTTAAATATGACTATATTTCTGTACCAAGGAGTGCAGTGATCACCGGGCTTCCAATGTCCATTCACAGTAAGAAACAACCTATTAGATTTTACATTATTACCTCGTTTTGAAATTAACTTTTTATAAAGTCTCACAAATTGTGTTGGTACTTATAAACAACATCAAAACGAACTTTCTACACCTTTTTTTAAAAAACAAAGAGATTTGGAGAATATTATTATATGGCTTGACAATTTTCAAGGCAGAACAAAAATTGGTGCTTTTTTACATTTTTTATTCAAATTGTGAATTCAAATATTATATCAGCAAAAATACAATTTGTTACTTTGAACTCGGGCATACGTTTATGTCAGCTGATAGTTTACATCACCAGATGGAACTATCCCTCAAGAAACGGCGAAAAACGTACGGCTCTCCTGATTTTGCAGAGGCCGTCAAAGAATTGAATGAGGGGAAAGTTGACGTAAGAATCATGGAATACAATGACTTTCTTTAAGGGAAGATCACAGTTCTCCACAAAAACTGAAGAAAACTCCAAATAGGCCCTACTTATGTAATATTATCCAATTTCCTCAGTTATTCATAAGGTGAAATGTTTATATAAGCATGTATCCGCAAGACCTTCAGTTTTGATATACAAGGTGTTGTTTTTTCGTGAATAATTTTTAAAATAAAGTCGATATTTGGACGAAAATTGGTATATGGGGAGTTTTTGATATGAGAAATTCAAATTTGATCTTAGTTTGGCTCTTAATTGTAGGGAGCGCCGCCTACAGGTCTTTGTCTCTTTTGAGGAGTCACAACTTTGTCGTGCATGTATGTATGACATGTTCTAGTGAAAAAATCGATTCCTCTATCATTTTTATGTAAAAAAGTTTGCTTTTCAAAAGTCGCTACAAGCAGCCGTTTTCGAGATATTAATTCAAAAATTATTTACAAAAAACCAAAATAAAAATAAATTTTCAACACCCTGCATATCAAAAATGAAGGCCTTGCAGACCCATGCTTATATGAAATTTTCACCTTATAAATAACTGAGGAATCGTCCTGTAAAATATCGGACACTTATTACATAACACATAAACAGGATTATAATAATAATTACAAAACATTTGACTTTTTGCGAGAAATATCGGCGAAGAGTGGGGGTATTTCTTCATCCGAAACTTTGACAAAACCTTAAAGAGTAAATAGAAAAAAAAGGAAAGTATTCTGAAGAACTCTCTACTGTAATTCCAGAAAACAGAAAACAATTTCGGCAGAATTTGTCAATATCTGATTGATTTATAATGGATGCCTATTTAATATAATTTTCAATATTTACCTTCTACTACTAACTACACTTTCTAGCATTTTATTTTTATTTTTGAGAATAAAAATGTATATATTTTTTTTAAATAGCCATAAATATAATTATCATTCGTTCGATTCTTTGTTTAATGACGTACCATTTGCTAAATAAGTACAATTTAGGGTTGGTTTCATACTATGTATGGGGTCGGCTCTAGAATAGCCCCATGGTAAATCCTGCCTGTCGTAAGAGGCGACTAAAAGGATCACCGTAGGTGGAAGATGGTCTCATCGCCCGGTGAAATACCACCATATCGACTTTGTGTGCTGTGAAATGGACCATTCCATGTTTCAGTGTTCGGTCGATACTTTCCGGTCTCCCTCTTTCCTTTTCCCCAATTCCTCCTTTATTTTCAGGTGCATCCTAATAGTAATAATGATGAAGTCTCCTGGGGTAAAACACTCCGGAAGTAAAATACCTCTCCATTCGGATTTCCGGGCGAGAGGTACTCGAGGGGACTCAACATTAAAAATTAATTTTTGCAACATCCGCGGACTCAACAAGAACATCAATGACGTCCACCATCACCTACAGACGAAAAAACCGGATATTCTGGCTCTAACAGAAACACAAGTAAACTCGTCCACCAACAAGGTCCATATGCTTTGTCCTGGTTACTAACTTCATTCTCGATTCAGGTTCAAAGGTGGAGTCTGCCTTTACGCTAAGGCTAACCTGCCAGCGTGAAGAGAGTTTGGAACCGAAGGACTTTGATGTGATGTGGTTCAAGCTATCTGATACCAAACTGACTAAGTTCCTCTGCTGCCTTTACCTATCACCTAATGAACCTTCATATAACGACCTCTTTGAGTTTTTGTCACTCAAACTGGACTACATTCAGGAGAACCATCCAACAGCTGAAACCATAATCATGGGAGACTTTGATGTACATAACGCTGCCTGGCTCAAATTCTTAACAAAACAGATGATGGTAGTGTCAAGCCGAGGCCTTCGCCATCACTCATGGTCTAGAACAACTGGTCGAGCTACCAACCCGCATCCCTGATGTCAACAACCAGTCTGCCAATACACTAGATCTTTTCCTCACCACCAATCCTGACCCTATATAGAATAGAAGTTTGCCCCACTTGGAAACTCTGATCACACCCTCATCTCCACAACATGCTCTTTCCATTTACCATCGAGCTGCACAATACCACCCTGTCTCATGTGCATTACAATTCGGCCGACTGGGAAGGTCTTCGTATGTTTTCTCAGCGTTTCCATTGAAGAGAGTTTGTTTCTTCAGTAGATCCAACACGATTGCTGAGACAATTTCTGAAATCATCATGTTGGGATGCAAACTTACATACCGAATACCGAAAGAAGAACATCATCCGATAAGACCTGGTTTAACAGAAACTGCTCTAGAGCTGTGGCTTCCAAACAGGCAGCATACCGTCGATGGCAAAAAAATCCGGGCCCTGAGACCAGAGCAGCATATGTCGAGGCTAGAGGCATATGCAAAGAGACAATAGAATGCTCAAAAGATGCCCACAATGCCAAAATAAGATCAAAACTTGCTGAATGTCCTAACCGATCCCGTTCATTTTGGTCTTTCGCCAAAGCTGTGGGAAGAAACTTCACCTCCAGCTCATTTCCTCCTCTAACCAAAGAAGATGGAACACTCAGCAACGACTGCCCAGGAAAAGCCAATATCTTTGCGCACCTATTTGCTGGAAATTCCACTCTGGATTCATCGGGAAAACAACCCCCGAACATTACACCTATTGACAGTCACATGCCCGAGATCACCTTCCGCCAACGTACTATCAGAAAGATTTTGCTGGGTCTCAACACCAACAAAGCCTGTGGATCTGACAGAATCCGCCGATTGTTCTCAAGAAATGTGCCCCCGAACTAACACCTGTTCTTTGCAAGTTGTTCAACCACTCTTACAATTTGGGGGTATTTCCGTCCAATTGGAAAATTGCAAGAGTACAGCCAGTCCCTAAAAAGGCAAAAAGGCCCTACCTAGCAACTACAGACCTATCGCACTGCTATCTATTATTTCAAAGGTCATGGAAAAAGCCATCAACATCGAGCTCATGAAATATCTGGAAGACTCAGGAATTGTCAACGATAGGCAATATGGCTTCCGCCATCAGAGATCAACGGTGACCTGCTCGCTTACGTCTCACATATATGGCAGCTATCTATTGAAAAGTATGGAGAAACTTTAGCTGTGGCATTAGATATCTCCAAGGCGTTCGATCGAGTTTGGCACCAGGGACTCCTCGCCAAGCTTCCGTCTTATGGCTTGCCCTCAGCTGTGTTCTCTGCTTGCTACTCAAACAGGTCTCTCCATGTAGTGGTCGATGGAGTTTCATCTGACACTCTACTCATAAATGCTGGTGTTCCGCAAGGATCTATTCTCGCACCAACACTATTTCTACTTCACATCAACGACCTGTTGAAAGCAACTTCATGTCCAGTACACAGCTTTGCCGATGATAGTACCCTCCATACAGCTTTCTCTTCCAGGGCCCCTATATCAGCCCGTGAAACCAGAAATGAACGAGGAAGAAATGTTAATAATATAAATATGGACTTAGCAACAATTCTCGAATGGGGATCTTGGTAGAATTCAATGCAAACAAAACACAAGCATGTCTTTTCTCTAGAAAAGCCGATCTCACTGTGCCTAACATGACTTTGTCAGGAGTAACCATACCACTGAAGCCATCCATATCGATGCTTGGTATTACTATCAGCAATAACCTTTCCTGGGAAAATCACGTGAGGTCCATTGCCAAAAGTGCATCCCAAAAACTTGGTTTTCTGTTTCGTGCCAAGAGCTATTTCACCTCCAGTCAGCTGCTTATGATCTATAAGGCACAGATCCGATCTGTCCTGGAATACTGTTCCCATATTTGGAGTGCGGCACCTAAACATATCCTGAGGCTATTGGATTCTTTCCAAAAAAGGGCAATTCATCTCGTCGGTGATGCCTCGCTTACAAACTCGCTCACTTGTCTGGAACACCGTAGAAAAGTTGGCGATTTGTCTCTATTTTATAGATATTTTCATGGGCGATGCTCTTCTGAAATATCAACAATCGTTCCTGCTTTGGCAGTCTCTTCGAGACTAACCCGTCAAGTTCAGTCATCACACCCCTTCGTGGTCACTTTGAGACCTGCAGAACATCACTTTCCAAAGACTCGTTCATCCAACGAACAGCGAGGCTTTGGAACTCATTGCCTAGGGAGGTGTTCCCCGAGGCATACAACCTTCAGAAATTTAAGAAGAACACCAACTCCTACCTTCTTTCCCTAGGTACCCACGATGTTCCCTGAACATTACAGGATATCCCTTTTCGTGGGAACCAGAACATAAAAAAAAAAATGTAATCATGAGTAGTTAACAGATACGGCTTTTTGGGAAAAATTGCGATCTTATAAAATCAGAATTTCCTTATCAAGAACGCCATATCTGCATTTTTCTGTGAATGAATTGAAAAAACATGAAAATAATAATCTCAAATATTTCTGAGGTACACTAAATATATTCGTTATTCCGAAGAACATGTATAATATTGAGAAAGGGGTCAGCCTAACTCAGTTTGTTATTTTCTCAGATTCATAGTTTTTGCAGATACTGCACTTTCACGTAGGACGGCAGAATATTCCAAAGTACTTCTTCCCAGCTATCTGAAATTAATTCCTGTCATCTACCTGAAATATAATCTTTATCATTACGAAAATACGAAAGCCTATTGACACAAAATAAGATACACTACATAAGTTTTTCAGAATATTAGAAATCTTTCAAAAATAAGTATTCACTGAAATCTGAACCTAATTTCTTCATCATTAATTAGCAAACCTGTTTTAGTTTTACCACACATAATTTACACAGAACTATAGAGGTAGTGAATGTGAGAACTCTTTTCCTAGCTGTCTTTCTATTTTTCATAAGGTGTTATTATTGTTTACCCTGTATGCTCTTTCTGTTGAGGCGAGTCAATTAGATGCCATTTGTTGAAAGGTTATCTTCCTTTGACTCACATAACTCATCAGTCTGTCTGAAATTATAGAACATCTAATCTGTGAAAAACGAACGTCTCCCATTCGTAAGCGATAGTTTCGATTGGAAACGCCATCGGATTTTGACATTTCTCGAATTCAAAGTTGAACCATAAACATAATTATGAGTTAATATTTTTCGAAGTGAATTGATATAGAGATTGAAACCCAAGCAAGTAGTGTATATATCCTTGTATACTTTTCTTCAATACATGAGTTAACTTTCGTATTTTCAGAAGGATCTTGATTCTCAACTATTTGATACTTTTATGGAATTTTAGATTTAAATGAAATCCATTTTTGTCTAACATATGATGTGTCAGCTTGATTGACGACAATATAAGAATTGATGAATTAATTGGGAAATTTATCTTTCCGACTTGCCAAGCCATCGGATTTTTTGTTATTTTCTGTTCAACTGGTTCTCCATATCCAATTGAAATTAGACTGAAAACAATCAGATGAACTACACTGAATATTTGTTTTTCGCCTTTACTTGTCTGAATCTGAAACCATCAGAAAATGCTTCTGTTTCTTGATGTACTCTATTCACTTCTGTTTTATGTGACAATGTCTTGGTTTCTGTAACATTCCCAATACAAGCACTGCAACCACTTGAAAAAAATTACCATTGTCGATAGGTATATACCATAAATCCTATCGTTATTTGAATCAACGTTGGTGTTTTCTTCTTCGTGGTTACCCTCTATCGAATAACTCAATAGCAATTTGTTACAGATTGAGAATCTCCCAATCTCTTCGGAACTGTTGCCTGTAATAATAGTTTAAAGGGCAACCTTCCCTAGTGCACAGTACATATTCATCACCAACTATTCTACATAGCCTAGGAATAAAATGAGACCAAGGATAAACTGAAACCAAAAGAATATCAACAACAGAAGTTGAATGTAACTTGCACATTGAAAAAACAACATTAAGTATTTAGAAGTTGGTCATACATAAGTTTTCTCAAATAGATTCGAAAAAATATTTGGAGTAATACGAAGAGCTATCTTTTCACTGCGGTACCTCAGTTCCTGCCGAGCCCAACTAGCAGGCGTCATGGGGAACAGAACAGCAGCCAACCAACTGAGGGGATTTGAATTCGTCTGGTGAGAGATTCAAAGTAAGAGTAGTCAGTACCTGCAGATCGAAAGGATGTACATGTAAAGGAATATGTAATCTTTTGGAAACTAACTTCATCGCATATTCACCGTCGCGTCAATTGAGTAATTCTATAACTAATACTCCTGGTATATTCACCACACCTGCTCACTTTAGTAATTCCACTGTCTAAAGATATAGTAATTCCGTTTTGTTTATGTGCTGGAACCACAATAAATTGTGATGGAAAATGCAAAATAGAGCATCACACTGGATTTTCCTTATTTTCAATTATGCATCTTTTTAATTGAATGTGTTACCAATGTAATGTGAAGTCGATAACCAGGTTGCGGGATTACATTTTCTTCGGTGTAGCTGACCGAAGTGAGTGGCTTTCCAATTAAATAGAAGGTGGCGCCGGAGACAAAATCTATAACACGAATTGAGGCGACAGAATGAAGTGTTGGGGGGAAACCCGTTTCATCGTCAATCAGGTAAAAGCTATGTTCTCACATTATGTAGATCTATATGGGTTCTATGTCCCCTGCTAAGTTATTTTTTAGATAAATTATTCAGATGATTGTAATGCGCATTTAAAAGACAGAAGAGGGTCTGGAGTAAGTAGACAGCCACTTGTCTATTCACAAAGAAAATATATGTACTCGAGATTATTCGAAACATATTAAGTGATCTCAGAAGAGCAAAAACCTGTAGTTAAAGTAATGAGAGAACTTTTGATGAATTCTGGATTATCTGTGGTATCCCTCGAGACAACATTCTAGGTCGTCCAATCCAAGCGATATTTGCTAATGGTACATTAATATATATATTTGAATAAATCCATTATTCGTAGAAATAGAGATTGTGTTTCAGTATTCCAAGAAATGATGCGAACATGTATTTATATGAGAGATAAGTGCCATGTGAAGTGGAATGAATAGAAAAATCGAATTTAAACGGTTTTCTTCACATAAAGGATTCAATATAAAATTGAACCAGAGAAAGGTAGATCTCAGGGAAAAACAACTACTTTCCTGGCAAATACCACGCAGAACGTTGAATGATATTCACCTGAAAATCCATGCATACTTCCATAAAATATCAATGGACATTGAATGCAAATGTTTCTTTCTGATAAGCTCGATTATGTTTAATTTAAGTCGTGTTCACCTAACAATCCGCATACCGGTTTCAGGCTTCTTGGCCCTCATCAGTACGGAGTAGTCAACCAGCCAAAAGTCCAAAGAACTCTGGCTGAAGTGAGACACAACGTAAACAAACCATCATCGATCTTGTAACACCTATAGGTACGCCGGAAAAGATGAACTTTAACTGGCGGTACCTAGTGACAGAAAGAAACACTCCGAAAATCTCCCACCTCGATAGGTTTCTAATAAAAGATTCCTTCTCAGTAGGAGTGGCAAGCCCGTCTAGCATATAGTGAGAGATAAGTGCCATGTGAAGTGGAATGAATAGAAAATCGAATTTAAACGGTTTTCTTCATAAAGGATTCAATATAAAATTGAACCAGAGAAAGGTAGATCTCAGGTGAAAACAACTACTTTCCTGGCAAATACCACGCAGAACGTTGAATGATATTCACCTGAAAATCCATGCATACTTCCATAAAATATCAATGGACATTGAATGCAAATGTTTCTTTTCTGATAAGCTCGATTATGTTTAATTTAAGTCGTGTTCACTAACAATCCGCATACCGGTTTCAGGCTTGGCCCTCATCAGTACGGAGTAGTCAACCAGCCAAAAGTCCAAAGAACTCTGGCTGAAGTGAGACACAACGTAAACAAACCATCATCGATCTTGTAAACCTATAGGTACGCTGGAAAGATGAACTTTAACTGGCGGTACCTAGTGACAAGAAAAGAAACACTCCGAAAATCTCCACCTCGATAGGTTTCTAATAAAGATTCCTTCTCAGTAGAATTGGCAAAGCCCGTCAGCATATAGTGAGAGATAAGTGCCATGTGAAGTGGAATGAATAGAAAATCGAATTTAAACGGTTTTCTTCACATAAAGGATTCAATATAAAATTGAACCAGAGAAAGGTAGATCTCAGGTGAAAAACAACTACTTTCCTGGCAAATACGCAGAACGTTGAATGATATTCACCTGAAAATCCATGCATACTTCCATAAAATATCAATGGACATTGAATGCAAATGTTTCTTTCTGATAAGCTCGATTATGTTTAATTTAAGTCGTGTTCACCTAACAATCCAGCATACCGGTTTCAGACTTCTTGGCCCCTCATCAGTACGGAGTAGTCAACCAGCCAAAAGTCCAAAGAACTCTGGCTGAAGTGAGACACAACAGTAAACAAACCATCATCGATCTTGTACACCTATAGGTACGCCGGAAAGATGAACTTTAACTGGCGGTACCTAGTGACAAAAGAAACACTCCGAAAACTCTCCCACCTCGATAGGTTTCTAATAAAAGATTCCTTCTCGTAGGAAGTGGCAAGCCCGTCTAGCATATAGTGAGAGATAAGTGCCATGTGAAGTGGAATGAATAGAAAAAATCGAATTTAAACGGTTTCTTCACATAAAGGATTCAATATAAAATTGAACCAGAGAAAGGTAGATCTCAGGTGAAAAACAACTACTTTCCTGGCAAATACCACGCAGAACGTTGAATGATATTCACCTGAAAATCCATGCATACTTCCATAAAAATATCAATGGACATTGAATGCAAATGTTTTTTCTGATAAGCTCGATTATGTTTAATTTAAGTCGTGTTCACCTAACAATCCCATACCGGTTTCGGGCTTCTTGGCCCTCATCAGTACGGAGTAGTCAACCAGCCAAAAGTCCAAAGAACTCTGGCTGAAGTGAGACACAACGTAAACAAACCATCATCGATCTTGTAACACCTATAGGTACGCCGGAAAAGATGAACTTTAACTGGCGGTACCTAGTGACAGAAAGAAACACTCGAAAATCTCCACCTCGATAGGTTTCTAATAAAAGATTCCTTCTCAGTAGGAGTGGCAAGCCCGTCTAGCATATAGTGAGAGATAAGTGCCATGTGAAGTGGAATGAATAGAAAAATCGAATTTAAACGGTTTTCTTCACATAAAGGATTCAATATAAAATTGAACCAGAGAAAGGTAGATCTCAGGTGAAAAACAACTACTTTCCTGGCAAATACCACGCAGAACGTTGAATGATATTCACCTGAAAATCCATGCATACTTCCATAAAATATCAATGGACATTGAATGCAAATGTTTCTTTCTGATAAGCTCGATTATGTTTAATTTAAGTCGTGTTCACCTAACAATCCGCATACCGGTTTCAGGCTTCTTGGCCCTCATCAGTACGGAGTAGTCAACCAGCCAAAAGTCCAAAGAACTCTGGCTGAAGTGAGACACAACGTAAACAAACCATCATCGATCTTGTAACACCTATAGGTACGCCGGAAAAGATGAACTTTAACTGGCGGTACCTAGTGACAGAAAGAAACACTCCGAAAATCTCCCACCTCGATAGGTTTCTAATAAAAGATTCCTTCTCAGTAGGGATGTAAGCCCGTCTAGCATATAGTGAGAGAAAGTGCCATGTGAAGTGGAATGAATAGAAAAATCAATTTAAACGGTTTTCTTCACATAAAGGATTCAATATAAAATTGAACCAGAGAAAGGTAGATCTCAGGTGAAAACAACTACTTTCCTGGCAAATACCACGCAGAACGTTGAATGATATTCACCTGAAAATCCATGCATACTTCCATAAAATATCAATGGACATTGAATGCAAATGTTTCTTTCTGATAAGCTCGATTATGTTTAATTTAAGTCGTGTTCACCTAACAATCCGCATACCGGTTTCAGGCTTCTTGGCCCTCATCAGTACGGAGTAGTCAACCAGCCAAAAGTCCAAAGAACTCTGGCAAGCCCGTCTAGCATATAGTGAGAGATAAGTGCCATGTGAAGTGGAATGAATAGAAAAATCGAATTTAAACGGTTTTCTTCACATAAAGGATTCAATATAAAATTGAACCAGAGAAAGGTAGATCTCAGGTAAAAACAACTACTTTCCTGGCAAATACCACGCAGAACGTTGAATGATATTCTGTCTTTCTCTGTCTTTCGTACAATGGACATACCGCCAGTTAAGTTCATCTTTCTCGGCGTACCTATAGTGTGTTACAAGATCGATGATGGTTTGTTTACGCTTGTGTCTCATCCAGCCAAAAAGTTCCTTGACTTTTGGCTGGTTGACTACTCCATATCGATGACAAGGACGCCTGAAACGGCTAACTGCGGATGTAGGTGACAGACAATTAAACATAATCAGACTTTTATCAGAAAAACATTTGCATTCAATGTCTCATATATTTATGGAAGCATGTATGGATGATTAGAAAATCATTAAAACGTTCCTGCGTAATTTGCCAGAAAGTAGATTGATTTTCACTGAATCTCCCTTCCAGGTTGAATTTTCACTAATCCATGAATTCCTTTATGCTTAGAAAGTTTAAACTCGATTTTTCTATTCATTTCCCTTACATGGCACTTATCCTAGACGGCTTTGCCTCTCTACGGAAGAATCTTTATTAAACTCATGCATGAGTGAGATCCAGAAAATTCTCTTCTGTCACTAGGTACGCCAGAAAGTTAACTTTCTGGCGGTACCAAAGGTAAAAGTTCGAAGATCCACTGATGGTTTGTTATAGTGTCTCCTTCGCAGAGAGTTCTACCTCTAGCTGGTGATACTGTCTGATGAGGGCCAAGAAGCCTAAACCGGTTGCGTGATTATTAATGAACAAGACGTTAAAAAACAAATCGGCTTATCAGAAAGAAATATTCCATCGAAAATCCATGATATTTCATAGAAGTATATGGATTTTCAGAATTCATTCAACGTTCTGGTGATTTCCAAGTAGTTGTTTTCCAACAGATCTACCTTTCTGGTTCGAGCCCTATATTAGAATCCCTATGCAAAGAAAACCGTTTAAATTCGATTTTTCTATGTATTTATATGTTCAATAACATTTGTTCAATTCCAATTTAATCTACGAGGGGAATCGAGAAACTTTTATTAATAGCACAATATTGTTCCTGTTGAACTGCAAATTCCTAGACTCGGTGATTGATAGCAATCTTAGATAAAAGAAATGCATCAATATGATCTGCTCCAAACTGAATTTTCATACCTGTGCCATGAAAAATCTGGTGAGTTATCTCAGTAATCAATAATAAGTGTTCCTTGTCCAAATTACGAGAATTACTTCAAAGAGAAAAACCTTATTGAAAAACCTTCAACAACATAACATTTTTCATAGTTATCCACCTGCAAAAAAAATTAATTTAGACATGCAATATTAAAAAAAATGAATAAACTATGGTATTTTTTTCCATGTTTACAAATGTTTACTGAAAAACCATACCCGTGTACCATGTGTTAACATTTTGAATCGAGGTTCTACCACTCAACAAGTTTGAGAGTTTTATCCAGGGAATTGGACATTGGTCAAACCTCGATTTAAAATGTTAGCAAATGGTACACTCTTACATTGTAAAATTCATACTCCAGTCTACACCTCCATACAGACGTGTGTGGTTTTCCAGTAAACATTTGTAAAACATGGAAAAAAATACCATAGTTTATTCTGTTTTTTTTTTAAATATTGCATATCTAAATTCAATTTTTCTGTGGGTTGATAACTATGAATTTTTTTATATTTTTATAGGTTTTTCTCTTTGAAGTAATTCCTGTAATTTTGGACAAGGAAAACTGTTATAATTAATTACTGAGATAGCTCATCAGATTTTTTATGACAGGTATGAAAATTCAGTTTGGAGCGTTCAATACGAACAATATTGTGCTATTAATGAAATCAAGCTTTTCAATGACAAGTCTCTGAGTGAATAATATTGAACATATAACTGAATGCATTTTCTCATTATTTTTCGGATTCCTGAAACACAATCTCTATTTTAACGAATAATAGATTTATTCTAATATATATTGATGTACCATTAGCGATTATCGCTTAGATTAGAGGACCTAGAATGTTGTCCCAGGGATACCATAGAATATCAAAAGTGTGCCCAATATTTTTAATACAACTACAGGTTTTTGCTCTCCTGAAATCACTCTAATAAGTTTCGAATAATCTCGAGTACATTCATTTCCTTTATGAATAGACAAGTGGTCGTCTACCTACTCTTTGAAATGCGCATTACAATCATCTGAATAATTTATGTCGAAAATAACTTAGCAGGGGACATAGAACTCATATAGATCTACATTAAATGAGAATAGAGTTTTTACCTGATTGACGATGTAACAGGTTTTGTTCCCAACACTTCATTCTGTCGCTTCAATTCGGGTTTTAGATTTTGTCTCGGGCACCACCTTCTATTAAATGTGGAAAGCCACTCAATTCGGTCAGCTACACCGGAGAAAATGAAAAATTTTCCATTTTCAGTCATGCTTTAACCATGTGGTAATTGTCCTGTCAAATTTTAAATTGTTTAAATTAAGTTTCCTAAACAATATGTGCTTTTACAATTGTTTAATTTTTATATATATTACTAGTAGTGTTTCATAGTGATATGATTTTGAAAAATGTCTTCAATCACAAAATGGTGATTAGATCGCTGTCTTCACTTAACCTCACCTTACTGTCTTGATAATGAAAATAAACATTTTCGAAAGCTTGACAAAATAAGAGTTTTTCTTTTTTCACTGGCCATTAAATTTGACTGCAACCTCAAGGAATATCCTTTCTACTAAGTTCATTTCAAATTCATAGTTATTATATATATTATATATATATATATATATATTATTTCAAAAATATAAAAACAACAATTAATACCCTTGGTATAATTTATGGAGAAATTGTATAGAAAGTCAAAATGGATTTAATATATATATATATATATATATATATATATATATATATATTATATATATATATATATAAACTTCAATGAGAAACCAATATGGAATGCCAAATAAATTTTCTTTTAAAACAATTTTTCTCTACTTATAAATCAATTAGGTAATAGTTCCTTATCATACTATACATACTATACAAAAAACTAAATGAGCCCCTAATGACTGTTGATCTGCATAACCCGCCACTAGAGATCCTCTTGGAATTTGATATAACAAGCAAACTTTCCCCTACTTTACGAGGACCTTCTAAAGGCAGATTGGTCCTTTCTTGATCGTGCTGTCGATGTCAATTCTGCTTGCGGTGAATTTTATTTGCACTTAGATCAGTTTTTTTTAGAGCAAGTACCCAAGAAACTCACTGCAAACTCTTCCTACCCCTCCTGGTTTACTTGGGAATCGGGAAATTAGAAAAAAAGAATAGATACCTTTGTAAATTCAAAGCAACCGGCGATTTAACTTATCAAGAACAATTTAAAGTTATTCGCAGGGAAGTTAAGGAGGTCATATCTTCAGCTCGAAGTAACTTTGCAACTTACGTCGAAGCTAACATATGAAGCAACACTTCCAAATGTTGCTCATATTTAAATACATTGCGAAATGAATCTCGCATTCTCAATACTATGGAGTTTCAGGGTCAAGATTTATCTGATCCCGAAAAAATAATCAATGCATTTGCCAACTTCTTCCAATCAGCGTTCATCAAGTCGACACCCTTGAATAACTTAGTGGATGAAGAGCCTAATGTACCTACACTATCAACCCCTCACATCTCGGAGGAACTTGTAGTGCAATGTCTGAAACGGCTAAAACCCAAATTAACATCTGGGCCAGATGGTATTCCATGATTCACTGTGAAGGACTGTGCCATAATTTTTGCAAAGCCACTTGCTAACATTTTTAATCTTGCATTATCAACGTGTTCATTCCCTGGCATCTGAAAAAAAAGTTAAATGTGCCCTATGTTCAAAAAAGGCGACAAAAGTTACATTGAAAATTATAGGCCCATCGTTTCAGTAAAGTTTTTGAAATGGTATCTCTAAGTTTTTAACAGCTTATGTCAATTCACAATTAGTCACCAACCTGCTCAAAATTACACAATTCATTTCAAATAATTTGGACAACTTAGGAAAGGTCGATGTCGTTTACACTTCTCCAAAGCATTTAATCGGCTCGATCATGATATTCTCTTCAAAAAACTTTCCAACTTTGGTCTCACTCATGATCTTATAATGTTTTTCTTCTCTTATCTATCCAACAGAATCCTCAGAGTGGAATACCATGGTCACCGATCATCTAAAATAACTGCAACTTCTGGTATCCCGCAAGGCTCAGTTTCAGGCCCCTTGTTATTCATAATATTTGGAAACAACATCGGCATTGCACTGAACTGTAATCTTCTACTATACGCGGATGACTTTAAGCTATATGGACAAATTGAACCTAAATAACAGCTTGAAACTTCAAGATTACCTAAAAAATCTATATAAGTGGTGCGAGTTAAATCTACTCCTTTTAAATATAGGAAAATGCAATGTTATATCTTTCACGCGAAAAGAAACCTATTATTTTTTATTACAGTATTGATGGCACCAATCTCGCAAGGTGCGCCAGTTTCACAGACTTAGGAGTGAAATTTGACAATAAATTAACGTGCGTGGAAAATACTTGCAATCTCGTTTCATCTGCTTATAAAATCAGGAACTCAAAGCAGTTTATTGACCCCAATACTCTGAAGCTCCTGTTCGACGCATTTGTGAGAACTAAACTTGAATACGCCTCCATTATTTGGTCTCCTGACTATAATGTCCACTTGAATAATATGGAGAATGTACAGAGACGTTTTCTCAAAACATTATGTTATAGAGTAGATGGGGAGGAGTATCCTGCACGAGGTTTTTCTCAGTAATTATTATTGGAACGTTTTGGTTATAACTCGTTGCAGACACGTCGTACATATCACGGCACATTTTTCCTTATCAAACTCCTGAATAATAAAATAGACTCTCCCCAATTACCCTCTTTGGTGAATATACATCTACCTTTATGCTTCAACCTGAAGAAAACAAAAACCTTCAACCTAAACAAAACAAAACTAGTTACTTTCAAATGTAAACAGGACGATTTAAAATCAGAGAACCACTACATAGAAAACAAACAGCACATTAAATTCCTAGGTATTTACGTAGACAATAATTTAAACTTCAAAGAAAATGTATCGCATTTGAGTAAAAAAGTTTCTAGTGGATGTTATGCAATTAGAGTGATATCTAGTGAGCTAGGGTATACTACAGCTGGAATGGCTTACTTTGCCTTGATCGAATCTCATATTCTCTATGGGCTAGCCTTCTGGGGACATTGTAACTTACATCTACATGATACGACATTTGAAGTCGTATTCGAGAGATCACTGCAAGCCTCTATTTATCAGCCACAAAATAGTAACTTTCACCTGTTATACATATTGGAAACAGTATGCTCAATTCTAGAAAATAAAACTAGCATGTACCCTTCCGGATCCAATTGTCGCAGTATCAGACAGCACCATATGCTTTATTTACCCATCCAAAATTCGCTTTGACTAAGCATTCTCTGATTTATGAAAGTATTAAGGTATACAATCATCTTCCTACTATTCTAAAAAATATAACAGATATCAAAAAATTCCGAAGATCAGTCCAAGGTCTTTTAATAGAAAATGTTATTATTCGATCTATGAATTCTACTGTGATAACCTGTAAATTCTGACGAGACTTTAAATGTTTACCTAAACTCATCTTCATATGTCTTTTTTAATGTTTGTGAAATCTGAAATTTTGATGTTTGTAATGCTTATATTTCTTGACATGTGTATTTCATGCTTTGTCGCCATCGATTTTGCCACGCACTTTCTGAACTATTTTTTATCGTGTAACGAAAGTCTCTTGCCACCACTTGAGTTATAGTTTCAGAATTTGTATGGGTTATGGCTTCTTTCGCTCTTCTATCCGCTTCTTCGTTTCCTAATATCCCAATGTGTGATGGGATCGAGATGAATTTTATGAGTTTCTGCATCTGTTCTGCTAGGTGGAGCTGGTTTTTTGTTTCAACTGCGAACGGGTGGGAAGGGTAGATTTGTTCCATAGTCTCCAGTGAACTCAGCGAGTCGGTCAGAATCAAAAATTTCTGCTCATCAGATGAGTTGATTAAGATGGTCGCACGATAAATGGCATATAGTTCACCAGTAAAAACAGTACTGGATGGGGATAATCTGAATTGATGGCACGTTCTAGGACCCACTAATGCCGCACCAGTTCCTTCAGATGTTTTAGAGGCATCGGTGTACAGCAAAGTATAATCCTCATGATTCTCTAGTATGGCTCCGAGGTTGTTTTTGATAACAGCTGGATTTGTTGATTGTTTAGGAAATTTGCTGAGGTTTATGATACATACTGGTTTGGGTAGGGGCCATGGGGAAAAGGAGGTAAGTAGTGTGGAAAAACATTCTGGAAGGGTGATATTCAGTTTTCGGGTGAGAATTTTGATCCTCTCATAAAACGGTTTCGGGAATCTGGGTTTATTGTCGTATAAGTTACTGAATTTGTTCGTGAGGGTATTTTCATAAGTGGGATGTTTTGGTTGGGCTTTTAGTTTTGTAGCATATACTATACACAGATATATTCTTCTGTCTTCCAAGGAAGGTTCGCTGGCTTCACTGTATAGACTTTCCACTGGTGTAGTTCGATATGCTCCAAGTGCTATTCGTAGAGCCGAGTTTTGTATCGTTGAATAAGTTTTCTTTCAGTTCATATGCATAGTTCCACGTAAGTCTTGTTAATTTTGTCTGAATTATTGTATTATTCATTAATGTATTGTAATTTGTAATCACTGTATTTCTCCTACCCTGCTCAAGGTATCTGCTGTTAGGGTAGCGTAAAGCTAAATAAATATAAGAACTATTTGATGGATGTGTCAAATTTTACGACAGCGGCCTACTCGATTCTTTTTTTTTGTCGAAAAAAATCATCAACATTTCTTATTTTGTCACGAATCTTGCAAATTTTACATGTAGTACCCCACGCAATCCCTATTTTGGCACAAAATACATGCAAGGATGCATTTGAAAAAATCGAGTTATTGCCATTTGTAATTTGTGATTTTCAAAAAATAGTAGTAGGCGATGGAATATCGACTCCTAGTTCGACTTCATCTCAAAAGATACGATAAAGCCTAAGGAATCGTCTAGAAAAAAGTTGGTTGAGGTATCTTGAATAGTTTTGAATTTTTCTGTGGGTCTATGCATGACGCTAATTTGACACATAAATTGACACAAGTCAAAAACTATTGCAGATAAGTCTAAGAAATTTGGGCGCGTTATGTCGATAGCTTGGAGCTTGCACGTCTGGGTCACCCTTATATATATATATATATATATATATATATATATATATATATATATATATATATATATTATATATATATATATATATATATTATATATATATATATATATATTTATATCGACGTTTAACTTCATAATTTGCCATATGGCAGAGAAAAACAAATATTTCTAGATGTATTGATATTAATGTGTTTGTATGCAAGTAATTATTAAATGTTCCGCGATTTTGTAGTAGGTGAAGATATTGACTTTATATTCTAGGGTTGTGAAGTATTTGTCAGGAGCTCCAAAAAGATGTGTCACAAGAACCCCCTTTGAATTTTTTTTTTCATAGATGGCGCCCAGACGCCATCTTGAAAGTTTCATCATTCATCAATTTCATTATCCCAAGTTTCAATTTTTTGAGTTGACCCGTTCAAAAAATAAAAGGGGGGAGGGACATTAAAGAAAAGCACAATATATATATATATATATATATATATATATATATATATATATTTAAGGGTGACCCAGACGTGCAAGCTCCAAGCTATCGACATAACGCACCCAAATTTCTTAGACTTATCTGCAATAGTTTTTGACTTGTGTCAATTTATGTGTCAAATTAGCGTCGTGCATAGACCCACAGAAAAATTCAAAACTATTCAAGATACCTCAACCAACTTTTTTCTAGACGATTCCTTAGGCTTTATCGTTTATCGTATCTTTTGAGATGAAGTCGAACTAGGAGTCGATATTCCATCGCCCACTACTATTTTTTGAAAATCACAAATGGCAATAACTCGATTTTTTCAAATGCATCCTTGCATGGTATTTTGTGCCAAAATAGGGATTGCGTGGGGTACTACATGTAAAATTTGCAAGATGAATACTCCAATTTTACTCCAAAATATAGTATTCATGCATCAATTTCATTATCCCAAGTTTCAATTTTTTAGTTGAACCGTTCAAAAAATAAAAGGGGGGGGACATTAAAGAAAAGCACTGTATATAAAAACTCATGGTATTTTTAGGTTGACTAACACATACCAAAATTTTTGGAAGGTCGGGAAGTGGTGTCTGAATTATTTCTAAGAAATCCACATAAAATGCATGAAGAAACAACTTGACTATTTTCAGGTTTTATTTCTATGCAAACTTCAATGAACTGTAGCTATAAAACCCTGGAAATGGGGAATTTTACGAGAAATCAATATCTATGTTTTGAAACTAATGTAACGAAATGGATATCAGGCCCACATGTAGATGGTTTAAAATTTTCAGATCCAGTTTTATAGTGTGATATATTTTCGTAGACTGAGATGGAGGGTTTTCGGATTAGCACCCAAACATTTTGTTGAAATAGATAGCATGTCATATTACATTTTCAAGGCGTGTTGTAAGCATTTGACATATTCTCACATCACTCAATATTTAAATATCTGTAAAGATATATGTAGCTTCTGAAAAAGCTAGAGGAACGCTAATAATTAATAGTTATTGAACCATAGCCATGTTGAAATTCATAGCCAAACTGAACTAATTTGTATATTACGGGAAAATTCGTAGTTAGTTATTCTGTTTTGATATGTCGATAAGAAATTAATCTTTGCTGCGTTCTTCGTCAAAACACATCATGCACAAATTACTGTTGAAAAACTATTTAATATCACTTCCGGTTATACCGGAAATAGACCTAGGTCGAGAATTTCAAATGTAACCTGTAGAAATTTTTAGGCCATTCGATAGAGCAAAAAATTCCATTCTCAATGACATATCACAACCTACATTTGTTTTTAAAATGGCGGGGCAGGAGACATTTTTCCTAAAATCAGTATGGCGGCATTATGACGTCATTTATCGATTTTTCGTCAAGTTACCTAATAAAATGGCGAATAAACGAAGCACTTTGATTAGTTTTTCATGAAACATGCAAAAATTTTGATTCATCGCCAATCAGGATTCCTTTAAGTAAATTTTTCAAATGACATTTTTTCTCTAGATTTTTCTCGAAAATTTTAAATAGGAAATAGTACTATTTTTAAATTAATATTAAAGTATAAGTCAGTATCTACAGATGAATGCTTGACACACTGCACCTCTTGTTTTTATTTTCAATAAAAAAATCATTACACCTGAATAAATAAGTACATGTTTCCCTTTTCTACATGTGTAAATTGTGTACATACATTTTAGGTTTTATTAATTTAATTTTAAACAGTTTTCCTATTTTAAACAATTACACTAAAAAAACTGGGGGGTAAAAAAACTCATTCAATCAGATTTTCTATCTGCTAACCGCCTTCTTGCTGGCATAACTGAATTCTTCTGATATTCTCAGTAAGTTTCTTAAATGTTGTGCTGAAATCATGTCAATAGCTTGTATTATTCGATTTTATAGGATCTCTAAAGTTGGTGAATGAGTTGCATAAACTTTTTCTTTGAGAAAATATGGAAAAGTCCATTGGAGTCAAGTCGAGCGATCTGACTGGCCACCCGATTGGACCATTAGTACCCAACTAATTCTCCCCAAATCGTTCAGTAAGGTAGTTGGTTACAGCTCTTGTATCATGGGCGAGAGCACCATCTTGTTGGAAGATGAATCCATCATTTACATCTAAATGCAAGTTTCCCAAAAAAAATTCAATTTCGTTTTGAAGAAATTCCAAATACATTTCACCATTTAATGGTCTGTAGAAAAATTGGACCAATGACGTTGAGTCCTAGTATACCCAACCAAACATACCCAGATTGGTAAATCTAGATTCATCTGAGAATAGTATTAACATTATAATTTTACGAAAACCATTTACAATAATTTAAGCGCCCCTGAAAGTTATTTTCGTATATGTTGTAGTGTATTGAATTATGCGATGAATAAAGAGATGGATACTCACTGAGTCACGGAGACGATACCTACGGAATGACGAGGATGAGACAGTGAACGTTAAGCCGTGTCCGCACCAAGGATAACATTGTTAGAAACATGGTGTTTCTAACAATGTTACTAACAAAGTTTGTAGATTATTGGAAAAATTGTTGCTCACTTTTGTTGAGTAACTTTGTTGGTAACAAATGTAAAAAACATTATTGAAAATGTTTACCGACAATATGTTTCTAACAGAGTTAGCAACAAAATTCTGTTTCCCATCACTTGTCGGTAAAGATCAAAGACATGTGTAAAACAAATGTTAGCAACGTTGATGTAGACGGCGGAAGATTTTATTATTTTGTATTTAGTCTTGAGTTGGCACGACATGGAGTGGTCGAGGGTAAACGTTTGTAAATTAATAGAACTATTTCGTGAAAAATCAATCCTTTGGGATGCAACGGAAAGAGACTATAAGAATAAACAAAAGAAGTACGATGGGGATGGGGATGGGAAGAAATAGCTGCGCAATTCGACAGCGATCGTGGTGAAGTTGAGAAAAAAATGGAAAGTTTGATCGGGCAGTTCCAGAGAGAGTTGAAGAAAACCACCAAATCAAAATCCGGCGATGGAACTGATGATATTTACCAGCCGAACTGGTTTGCATTCAAGAACTTGTTGTTTCTTCGGGATGAAACACAACCACGTACAACGAGAGAAGCAGGCATTGAGGTAGGTAAAATAAATTTTAATTACTGTAATGATGCCAAAATGTAGTTTCATTCATTCTGAACATTTTGATTTTTGAGTTAACTTGATACTTTGTTCATCAAAGGAGATATAAAGCTTTAAATCAGCGCATGTTTACAGTAAGTGATGACAAATAATGATGTTTGTTTAATTTTCAATGACAATATAACCTGTTGAAACATTGGAATACATATACAATTGTTACTTTTTTCAATATTCGTCCTGCCAAGAAACTCTGCCCTCAATTGATGAAAAGAACTCGCTAAATTCACAACGAATATCTTGAGCAGTTGTAGGTGATTTTCTTGGAATTCGCTTTAATGGTAGTAGGGAAGACATATTAGACTGATCTCTGATCTCCAAAGTCCCGGAATTATCTGCTCAGTATCTATATCTTCCGAATCAAAAGTGCCTGGTGGTGCATAAAGATGTCGTGATGAAAGACGTTTTCGTAGGAAATTGTGTATATGTACATAAGCTAAAGTTGTTTTCGATACTTTCTCGGGTTGTAGAAGTTGTGGTTTTCTCAAAATTCGAAAGACAGAAGACATAATACCAAATACGTTTTCCACTACCCTGCGAGCCCTGCTCAAGCGGTAATTAAAAACCCTCTCTTTAGAGCCTTTCTCTTGAAGACCAGCGAATGGTTTCATTATATTTGTGTGTAGCGAAAAGCATCATACGCGACAAATACATAGGGTGAAGGTACACTTCTTCCAGGAAGGCTTCTTGCACTGGGTAGGTTTAATGCGCAATCGTCTAGCATCTTTCTAAAATGTGTGTTGGCAAAAACTCCTGCATCAGATATGCGTCCTTGGCATCCGACGTTCACATAGACAAAACAATAATTAGCATCGGCTATAGCGAAAATAACAATGCTAAAAAAACTTTTATAGTTGAAGTAATCAGTAGGAGATTTAAGCCGGTTCTGGGTCTCCCCCCACCACTATGACGTCACGTGTGACCTTGAATGGTTGCAGGTGTGCAATGTGTTGTGTGTTTGACCTTGAGATTTGACTTTGAGATTTGTCATTGAGTTTTGACATTGGGTTTGGTCGACTTTGAGATTCGACTTCAGTTTTGACCTTGAGTTTGACCTAGAGATTCATAACATTGAGTTTTGATGTTGGGATTGTTTCGGCAACCTTAAGATTTGATCTTGATTTTTTTGTTTGACCTTGACTGAAGCTGTGGTGTAGGCATACATATTCTGTGTAGTCATAACCTTCATGAATCCTTGCACTCTCCAAGCGAGGAGGGCATTCATCCTGTGAGAGAGCTGAGAGTGAACTGCGAGTATTGATGAGTGCGCTGAATGTCAAGAGAATCCCCCCACAATACAGATTGCACATCGCATCGGACTTGTTGTAGGGTGGGGATATTTCATTGAAATATTCCAGGAGAAGATTATTTCGAATCAGTGTCTCCTCCAGTGAGCTATTGAAAACAAGTTGCTGAAATGTATTCGTGTGATTGTGGTAAAGATTTCACTCGTAGTGATAATCTACGTCGGCATCAACGGGAAACTTGCCAGGGAGGTCCTTCAGTGAAACGAGTTAAATTGAACAATGGCGATGACTCACCACCTGCACCACTCTATACATGTAATTGTTGTAATGTGATAATCCCATATTGTCAAGTCAACTCTCACAATAGAACACTCGCACATAGGACGAATTCATGTGTTCACTTGGGTGGTGGTGTACACCTCATTAAAAATGCATTCAAATGTCGCATTTCTAGCTACAGAGTATCTAGTGAGAATATGTATACTGAGTACACACCTTTTTTCAATGATATCAAGCATAAAGTACTCGAGCTATTGGAAAAAAACATCAAACTGCACAACTCCATCAAGGTCAACATGGAGGTGTTTGGAAGTTATATCATTCAAACCCAGGAATTGACAGACATAAAATCGTTCAATTCTCCCAATCATATAGCAGATCGATCAACTGATATGAATGGATTATTCGATGCGTTTCGTGACATTATAATTGCCCAAAGTACGGAGTTTGAGGAGCGTGATTCAGGTTTGTAGTTATAATTGTTGCAAATGATGAAAGGTTTAATAAAAGTAATTTTTCAGGATGGAGTTGCGAGAAAATTATGTTCCTTGAGGTGAACATAAACAAATACAGTCCACTTGGCGGATAATCATACATGAAACTTCCCGAATTCATTGAGAGAAGAAAAGGTGTTGTCAACATAAAAAATGAAGACCAATGCTGCTTTGCATGGGCCGTGACATCTGCATTATTTCCCACAAACAATAAAGTGTCGGAGGTGTCATCCTATCCGCATTATGAGACTGTCTTGAATGTAGCAGGTATGGATTTTCCAGTAAAATTACGTGATATAAAAATGTTTGAGTATTTGAATGATATTTCAGTCAATGTTTATGGTTTGGAATCTAAGATTGAGAATAAGAGAGTCAAATATGAGGTGATTGGGCCCTTGCGATACTCTCAGAGAAAACTCAGAAGACATGTCAATTTATTGCTTATCACAGATGAGGTGGGAAATAGTCATTATTGTTGGATAAAAGATCTTTCAAGATTGGTGTCAAGTCAAATCTCAGCTCATGAACACAAAAAATATTTCTGTGATGGATGTTTATTGTACTTTTCGAATGAGCGATTACTGTTGCGTCACCAGATGCACGATTGTAATCATGTATGTACAACAGTACCGCAAACTGATTTCAGAATAAATAAATTCGGGAAAATGGTTGCCGGTAATACATTAATGTTTGAAAATTTTGAAAGACAAATGAATGTACCTTTTGTAGTATATGCAGATTTTGAATCGATTCTGAAGCCTATACAAACCACCGAACCGAATCCCGAACTCGCGTACACGAATAGAACCTTCCAACACGAAGCTTACTCATTTGCTTATCTGATAAAATGTTCCTTTGATGATAAATTAACAAAATTTGTTTCATATAGAGGTGCTGATGCGGCGAAGGTTTCCACAATGCGAATAGAAGAAGATTTAAGAAATATATATAATAATCATTTGAGGTATGTCAAACCAATGACTAAACAAACCCCAGAAGAGGAAAGGGAATTTCATAACCACCACAAAAAAGATTTAAAAAATATATCAATACACCATAGTGAGTGGTTATGATTGCCATATGTTCATTAAAGAATTGTATGAGGAAAAGGATAAGGTTGATGTTATTCCCCAAACTAAGGAAAAATACATTTCGTTTACAAAACATCTCTACACACATAGCTATCAAAGTAAAGAAGGAAAAATCAAGAAATTTTTTTTGAAAATGAGATTTATAGATAGCTTCAAGTTCATGTCGAGTTCATTGGAAAAGTTGGGTGCAAATTTGAGTGATAAGCTATGTGTAGAGATGTTAAAATGTTTTCCCGATAAAGAAAAATTCAATTTAATGAGGCAGAAAGGTGTTTTCCCATATAGTTTTGTGGACAACATCAATAAATTGGATCATCCTAATTTACCGACAAAAAATCAGTTTTATGACAATTTAAATGAGGAACATGTATCAGAGAAAGATTATATGAGAGCCGAACGTATTTGGGAACTATTTGAATGTAAGAGTCTTGGAGAATATTCGGATTTATATTTAAAATCTGATGTCCTACTACTATGTGATATTTTCGAGAATTTTAGACGGATTTGTTTAGATACATATAAATTGGATCCAGCTCAATATTATACTGCACCTGGATTATCTTGGGATGCAATGTTGAAATATACAAATATTGAACTGAACTGCTAACTGATATTGATATGATAAATTTTTTCACAAAAGGCATCCGTGGAGGTATTAGTCAATGTAGCGATAGATAGCATATAGCAAATAATAGGTTTCTGCCTGATTTCGATCCCAATGAGCAATCATCATTCATTTCATATTTGGATGCTACAAATTTATATGGACATAGTATGTCACAACCATTACCTACATCTGATTTCACTTGGCTAACTCGAGAAGAAATCACAAATTTAGACATTATGGCTGTGGCAGACAATGATCCATATGGATATGTCCTTGAGGTTGACATACATTATCCTCAAGAATTGCACGATAAACATTCAGACCTCCCTTTTTTGGTAGAAAGTATAGTGCCACCAAATTCCAAAAGCAAGATTCCAAAATTGATTCCAAATTTGAATGATAAGCGAAAGTATGTGGTTCATTATAAAAACTTGAAACAGGCCGTCAATAATGGTTTGATTGTTATGCATACTCATAGAATCCTAAGATTCAAGCAGTCATGTTGGATGAAGCCTTACATCGATCTCAACACTCAAATGCGTAATAGATCTAATAATAAGTCTGAGAAAGATTTCTATAAGTTGATGAACAATGCAGTTTATGGCAAAACGATGGAAAACGTTGACAATAGGATCGATGTGAGGCTTGTTACACATTGGCAGAATGCTCACAGAAGTATGGGAGCGGGCGCTCTGATTGCACGACCAAACTTCAAAAGTTGCACAATTTTTAATGAAAATTTCGTTGCGATTCAAATGGGTAAAGTGAAAGTGTATTACGACAAACCATTGTATTTGGGATTCTGTGTTTTGGAATTATCCAAGACTGTAATGTATGATTTTTACTATGGATGTATAAAGGAAGAATTCGGTCAGGATGCTTCTCTGCTCTACACTGACACAGATTCTCTAATTCTGAAAGTAAATACGGACAATTTTTATGAGTTCATCAGCACCAATATAAATAGATTTGACACATCAAATTACATTGAACATAATAAATTCGGCATACCTGTAACAAATTCAGTCTTGGGTAATTTCAAAGATGAGTTTCCCAATGATCCAATAATTAGTTTTTATGGTACAGGTGCTAAAGCATACTATGTACAATCTCTTGCAACAGAAGTTAAGAGAGCCAAAGGGGTAAAAAGATCTGTGATAAAGAATCAATTGACATTGGAGGATTACAAGAAAATAGTTGAGAATGGTGGTAAAATTTTTAGGAAGATGAACTCTTTCAGGAGCATCTCACATGATATGTATACGGAATTGAAAATAAAGTAGCACTATCATATGATGATGATAAAAAATTCATAATTCCCAATACAACACAAACCCTCCCTTGGGGTCACAATGACATTGAGTTCTATCAGTGCGATCCCAATGAAACTATTCGTATATGTAATAACATAGTTAAATCTTTTTCTCAAGAATATGGCATGAATTCCGAAAGTAGATTGGATTATTTAATCGCATTATTGAGTGCAGAAATAACTGAATAATATCATTCGCAATACTCAAATCAACTGGAAAATGCATAGTTGAGTTGTTAAAATAATTAATATATATAGCATTGACATTAGTAATGAGAAAATAAAAGTATTGAGGGCATACTATTGTGTTTTATTTTGAATAGAAGTAGTGAATCCTCAAAATAAATCAATCTTCAATCTGCGTCCGCGAATCAGAAATTTGTGCAATTATCGCTTCGCGGATGCGAAAAAAAATCAACCAGCGAATTAAATTAATTCGTTGCCGCAGATTAAATTAGTCCGTTGGATCGAATCGCGGTTCGGGTTGAAATTCAAACCACGGATCGCGGCCGTGAATCAAAAGTATGGACATTGACCACTTCACGATAAGATGTCCGCTTCGCGAATACACCGCTTCGCGGTAGAAAAGTCCGCTTCGCGGTAGAAAGTCCGCTTCGCAGTAAGAAATCCGCTTCGCAGTAAGAAATCCGCTTCGCGGATACACCGCTTCGCGGTGAAACGCCCGCTTCGCGGTCGCAAATTTTTTTTTCGAACCGCGAATTAAATTAATTCGTGGCCGCGGATTGAATCAGTTCGCGGATCGAGATGAAATTTAATCCAGAGATCGCGGATTTGAGGGTACGTAGATTCATTTCTATATATCTGAGATGACTTTTATATTAGAATTTCATATATGTCTGATATTTCATATATGTTAATGAATTTTGGGTTAACATATACATTGTTCTTTTTGAATGATCTCTCAATGAAATTGGAAACGTTTTTCCTCATAGGACTGATTTATATTCGTCCGGATAGAGGCTTATATATCTTTAGATCTTTGTCACAATGATCAGTGTGAATTTATCCATGTTAGTGGAAAGATGAGCAATGTTATAGACAAATTTGGTCGCAAAAGGAAATGCACTAATGCATCACCACCACCACGAGTGTCACATCGTTTCGAAGAAAAACTAAATGTGGTTAAGCAGGAAATTCTTGAAGCCACAAATACTACCATGCGGTCATTGTTCAAAGAGATATCTGAAGATGTGTTGAAGTTACTGCAAAACAAAATTATCCATCTCCAGACCACTTAAATAGAAGAGCAATTGAAATATTCATGAAGAAGAAGCAGAATTCATGGAAGAAGAAGCAGAAGCAGATGCTGCAGGTGAAGCAGATGCAGCAGAGGTAGAACCAGCAGCAGCAGTGGACCCCGTCAACGATGAGGGAGCATTGGCTGACGAGACGAAGACGATCATTTGGTTGCCGATGATGAGGGGTTAGGGAGATGACGTCTTCGACGACCTGGATGAGGTGTTGTCCAGAGGCAGGGAATCAATACCGCATCGATCGCTCGCCGGATGACCTTCTGTACTGTGTCAACTACAGCATAACAGAGGTGATGACGAGGGATGGGATGCGGAATTTGTGTTTTCTGTGTTTCTCCACATTCCAGCGGAATGGTCAATTTCCACCAAGGTGTCGGGCATTGGATCTACACATGAGGAGGAAGTTGGGAGACATCGAGGCGAAATTTTGTGCCCGCTGTAAAATTCCATTGTTTCAGGTGAAATTGGGCGACATATGCTGCTATTGCAATAGTGCCTAGTTTCATTTGGAATAATGGATTGGAAGCAATGTTGTACATAATGCATATTTTTTTTAATATAAATTTATTTTGATGATGACTTTTTTTGAATAAATTACCTTGCCTAATAACAGTCCTATAATTTTCTACTTCCAAACAATAAACATTTCTGCATATGGTGAAATTGGTTTCAATGCAAAAACAGATTTTTCTGAATCATTCAAATAATTCTAACACGTCTGAGCTCGAATTATTTTCCTTCTTTAAACGTAGATCAATGTTGAAATAAAATAATATATCATTTAGTCTACACAAAAATATTCTTATAAATTGTGAGACTTAGAATTTTTGAAACTCGAAATGATCGAGCACATTCCTACTACGCACTTCATTCCCACTCCTGACATCCCTCCACTCCTCTGAATGATATAAATAGAAGTCGCACATCGATCATTTCCCTCACTTCTGATCATCATGTCAGACGTAACCAAAGCCGTTGCTGATTCCAGTTGTTATGTGTTGGAACGTGGTGATTCACCACCTCCAAGTTTAGTTGGAGCCGTCAGCAGTTGGCCACATCCAAGTAGCAGAGGTCGGTTCCAGCAGTGATCTTATGGAAGCGTCGACTCAGGGACCACCAATGGATTGGGATCGGACTCTGATTCAGAGTCATCTTCTGAGTCATCTTCTGAGTCGAGTCATCTTCTGATGGGGACAACCTTTGGTGGTTGAGTGACGAGGAAGGAATGCTGGATGACCACATTTTGCACCGATACTTGCGGGTGTGTGAGCGACGCGGAGTGGCGAAGAAACTACCGTGAATCCTGGTGGGACTATGTGCCCTACGCAGACCACCACGCAGACGGCCGGCCGTACTGCAACCGGTGGAGGACGAAGTGTTGGTCGTAGTGACGATGATGATGATGTCATCATGATAGACTCGGACGATGATGTCATTGTAATAGATTAGAGGTGGAGTAGATATTGGAGGGTAAATTCTGAAGGTGATACTCACAGGATGAGTTTCGATGGTTTTGGGGGATCATCCACAGGGTGGGCGCGCGGGGTGCCACCCTCTACTCCACCAAAATTAATTTTTTTAATAATAAAATAGTTATACATCAGAATGATGAAAGTTGAAAGAACATCGGTGCGCCCATAATGATATGACAAAAAATTTAAATATTACTTGGGAACCGAGAACATAATGTTATGAAGTTGAGAATAAAACAAAAACTTATATCTAGTGAAATCACATTCAGTCTTCACGTAAAAATATTATCAAATTACTTATGGAAATAAGTCTATTTGAAACTTGAATGATCGACTACATTCTTACTCCGCGCTTTACCCCCACCCTCTGACTGATATAAATAGAATCACACATCGATCATTTCCTCACTTCTGAACAACATGTCGCAAGTAAGCAAGCCCCTGCCGACTCCACATAGTAATGTGCTGGAACGTGGTGATTCACCACCACCAAGTTCATTGGAGTTGCCAGCTGGTGATTTTGGCTCCATTCAGGTGAATGAAGTGAGCTCTTCTTCTGACGCCCATTATGAGGTTCAGATTCAGATTCTGACGATTCGATCGATTGGGAGAATTTAAACTTCCACGAATGCAATGAAAATTGTGGTTGTGTCGTCTTCTTAGATGAGATACATGATTATTTGTGAGGGTAAACTAGATATTAGTTGTACATTCTGAAGGTTGGTAACACAAGGATGGTGCGAGGTTGGGGCACCATCCACCCTATAATTTATCAAGTATTAATTTTCATGTATATTTGGAAATCAAAACATTTATATATATATATATATATATATATATATATAATATATATATATATATATATATATATATATATATAAGGGACAAATATACGATCTCACTTGGGAAAATGAAACATGATGTTATATAGCTCATACTATACATTTATTCATCAATCACAAAATCTTTGATGGAATATTTTCAGTCTATGAACAGCATTCAATGTTGGATCAATAATGTTAGCAGCTTCATTTATTCTTCTTCAAAAATCTCATTCGATCTGCTGCCACATATTGCCAATACGTCTTTCTTGCATTTTTATATACATAACTCCAAGTTAACAAATAGTAGGTTTCATTATTATTTTCATTTATCATCTCTCTTTTCATAGTGGTGTACGTGTGTGTGTATGTGTGATGTGACTTATTCAAACTACACAATTCAAATGAAGTGATTATATTGAATATTACATATATATATATATATATATATATATATATATATATATATATATATATATATATATATATATATTTCGTTGTGGATTATCTGACACAATGAAGAAAAGAAATATTTTATTATATTTTATTCATACATGTTAAGGATATAAAAATCTATGGAATCATCGAATCAATGTCTTCATCCAATTCCAGACATATCGTTTCATCCGAGTCGTAGACTGAATCTCCTGCATGGCATTGACTTGAAGATCTTCATGTTCATTGGGCACCCATCGCTCCAAATTATGGTCCCATATGACGGCGCGGACGGTAGGTTGTTGTCGTCTCATCCTTTCTGCATCAACTCTTCTATAGTCATTGAAGTTGAACTGCTTGATTGTCCTGGATAGATGCACTATCCGAAGGATTTGGTATGACTACCAGGGTTGACGGGACCAGTGGTAGAGTCAGCTTCACATATAACTTTAGACATTTTGGATGCTAGTGTGAAGGAATGTGTTATGTTATTCAGTATATATATTGAATAACTACTCAAAGAACTGGAGTAACTTTATTATATGAACATCTATCAGTACATGCGTGACATTACATGACATGTCTCTGACCTCACTAACTTATATTACATGAGCTCCCTAAATCATCATACTCTAGATAGTATATGGGCCATGTTATGAATATCACTACATGCCCCCTTTTTTTTTTTTTTTTTAAGAAATTTTTTACAATTGCAATTAGACTACTAGCCAACGTCAGTTTCAGAGAATGTGAATCTACGAGGTTTAATTATTTGTCTACCACTGCGAGTAACTGTTGTGTTAGGAAACAAAATTGTCTGACTATTACTAGAGACATCCTTATCAACATCATTAAGACACTGATTGTTCTCAGTCAAAGATGGAGATTTAGGAGTAACATTTTGTTTTTGATTAATCAAATGTTGTCTATTACGACGAAAATCAACGCCTTCTGGTGTTCTAATGATATATGATCGTGGTTCATGACCTATTTGAACAATTGAAGCTGGAAACCATGGAGAAGTTGGGGTTTTCTTATAATGTACATTATCTCCTATTTTCAAAGGTGGAAGTGGTTTAGTACCTTCATCATAATATGATTTCATTTTGTTTCTTTTCTCCCTTATAACTTTTTTTTTATATTTGTTATAGTCTATAACTTTGGTTTGAGGTCTGTTTCGTTGATTGGCAATTTCATTCTCAAAGTCCTAGACATGAGTAATTGTGCTGGAGAAACACCATAGCCTGTTGTGTATTTCTATACTGAAGGAAACCAATAAAGGGATCAGAATCGACTCATGACTTTTCTTCAGAATATTTTAACAACTCCTACTGTTCTTTCAACTAAACCATTACTTTTCGCGTGATAAGGACTCGATGTCCTATGGTTAATGTCCCATTCTACGGTGAAATCTTTAAACTCTCTAGAATTGAATGGCGGACCATTATCAGAAATTAGCTCAACTGGGATGCCATGACGAGAGAAACTGATTTCAAAATCCTTATCACCTGAGATGAATTTGTTGAATTTGTTTGAGATATTTCAAAATATTTCGAAAAGTAATCTACAATCAACAAATAATTGACTTTATTAAAACAGAAAAATCAATAGCAACTTTCTGCCAAGGCAATGAAGGCTCTTCATGTGGCATCAGTGGTTCTGAAGGATTAGAATTTCTGTATTTTAAGCAAATAAACATTGTTCTCTTATTTTTTTATATCAACAGATATATTTGGCCAATAAACTACACTACGAGCTTGTCTCAAACATCTGTCGATTCCTAAATGACCTTCATGAATAATATTATTCAAAATTTGAGTTCGCATAGAACTTGGTATAACAAGTAAATTATTTTTTGAATAAAAGATCATTGAAAGTGTGCAAATCCGCACGAATATTGAAGAAAGGCTTCACAGATAGTGGTACTTATTTTTTGAATTTGGCCTTCGTTTGACAAGAAATTACAACTTGTAAGTCTGGATCAGCTTTAGTAGAATCTTTGATTTCTTTCAGCTTACTTTCAGTAACAGGATTAGAAACGAAAAATTAGCATGTATATTGATTTTTCTTCGACAGCATCACTAAGATCTGCTGTTTCACCGGGCCTGCTGAGAGTATCAGCAATGTAAAGTAATTTTCCTGGAACATAGAAAACTTTCAAATCGTATTTTTTGTAGATTGAGCATCATTCGCTGCAACCTTGGTGGAACTTCAGACAATGATTTCTTGAATAAAAGATACGAGGTTGATGATCAGTTTGAACATTTACGTTTGACCATAAATGTACTGGTTGAACCTGAAACCAAATTGTATTGCATATAATTCTTTTTCAATTTGAGCCCATTTAGTTTGACAAACTGTTAATGACTTTGATGAATATGCAAAGGTCTGTTCTCTTGTAAAATTACAGCACCCACTGCAAATTTCGAACTATCGACTGATAATGTCGTGGTAGATTTGATCAAAATATTTCAAAATAGGAGACTTGGTGATAGTTTTTTAAATTATCAAACTCCGTTTGATGTTCCTCAGTCCAATGGAATCCCAGTTTTTTTATAAACACGTAAATTATTAGTTTTATTGAAAGATTGTCAATGAATGGACCAAATAATTGGCCATTCCAAAATCTTTTAATGTCTGCGAACATGTTGGAACTGGTATTTCACAGATTGCTTTTTTTTCTATCATCCGGGCCCATACCACGACTACTAAAAGTATGTCCAAGATAATTGACTTCCGACAGTAGAAATTTACATTTCTCATTGTTAAATTTCAAGTTTAATTCTCGGGCCTCTGCAGAACTTTTTTTTAAAAATTTCATTGTGACCCTCCAAAGTTTCACTGAAAATCAATATGTCATCGATATAGACTACAACACCTTGTATATCATCAAATGTTTCAGTTATTATTTTGTGAAATATTTCTGGTGCATTGACACTCCATAAGGTAGGCGTAAAATCTGAATCGCCCGAAAGGTGTTCCAAATGTGCACAGCTTGGAACTAACCTCATCTAGTTTTATCATCCAAAATCCTGATTGCGCATCTAATGTTGAAAATATTTCGCACCAGCTAACTTTGATCGATTCTTCAATTGTTGGAAAAGGGTAATGACTTGCTTGATAGCATTATTCAAATTTCTAGGATCCAGAAAACCTCGAAGTGTTTTATTTTTTTTCAACCAAAAAATAGAATTCACCCAGTCAGTGGGCTCATTTATTTTTTAATGACATTTAGTGAAATCATGCGTTCTAGCTTTTTCTTGAATCTGTCAATCAAGGAAAGGAATTTTTTCGAGGAGGGTTAATGACAGGAGTGACTTCTTTATTAATTGTTATATGACACTCTTCAGGCAGACATCCAAGTCCATGAAAACATCATTGTAATCATCAATCAGAGATGAATGACTAACTGAAAATACCCTTTTGATTAACACTAGTTTTCCCATGGTGGTAGACCAATAACAGTCTGACCTCTATATTTGCAACTATAAAGTCGACTGTGACCGACAAATTATTATTTATGATGCAATCTATAGATGATTTGCCTTTGATGGGAATGCTATCCCCCGAAAATGACGTCAGCTTTGCGGTATAGGTAGAATTTTACTATCAATATTCAAATATTGAAAGTTTTTGAAAGAAATAACATTTGCTTCCGCCCCTGTATCTATACCACATTTTAACGTCTTTTATTAACTAACAAATCTAATGTCCATGTTTTTTGACATTTCTGATATGATATTTTGAAGATTGGAATCAACGTCAATATCTTTAACGTCATGATCATAAGTTTCTTGATTTTACTTTGACTTTGACATTTTCTTTGACATTGACTTTGATTGTAACATTGAAAAAAAAATTTAAACACCAACAACAAACATTTTCACACACCTCTAACTGAATATTTTCACTTTCATCTATAGTTAAAGTTTTTACATTTTATTGGAAAACAGCATTTGCAAAGTGTCCCAATTTTTCTGCAAACGCACGTAAAATTTGTGCTGGGGACTTGAATTTAAAAATTTTCCGATCTTGTACATACACTGCGGGAGACTCACCCACGACATTTGATGTACCTTCAACTTAGATAATGTGGAAGTGGGAAAAAACGAATTTTAAGGTTTTTCCCTTTTTAAAAGGGTTCAAAAAAATTGAACAGAAGGTAGATCTAAGTGAAAAAACAACTACTTTCCTTCATGAATATATTCAACGTTCTGCGTGGATTTGCCAGGAAAGCCTGTTTTCACCGAATCTATTTTGGTTCAACTTATATTTAATCCTTTTTGTAAGAAGTTTAAATCTGATTTTTTTACCTTCAACTTTATTATAGACAAATGACTATTTTCGATTTCGCCAATTAGCTGAATTATGTGCTGATCTTCCGACTTTTGCGACGACAACTTTGTGCTTTTATTCAAATTTCTTTTTCTGCAACTGAGTTATTTCAATAGCTTTGCAATTTTATTGCCCTATCCAGATTCAGGGGCTCTTCTTTTTAGAAGTTTTCTTTGATTGCTTGATTGGGCAGACCCACGATGAACATATCCAGCACTGAACCCTCGCAGTGTATCCAGTTCGCAAGAAAGACTCTTATTTTTAGATCGGTTAGAAAATCATCAATGGATTCACTGACTTTTGAACTCTTGTCAAAAAAATTATGACGTTCCCATTCCAAATTTTTTTTAGGAGCACAATGTGCCTTATATTTGGCAATCAGTTCATCATATTTACAGGAATCCATGTCTATACCGGAATGAATTGAAAATGGACAGTGCTTCGCCACCAATTATGTAAAATAAAGCACTTTTCTTTGCTCATCTGAATTTTTTTAACAACTCGCCTCATGAAGATCTTGAAATGTTGATACCACATTTTCCCATTGTGCTTGTTACCTTCTAGCGACAAGACAGGAAATTATTATTAATAGATACTTTTTGAAGCTCTTTTATATTATTGAAGTGCTGGTTGACTCGGGAGAAGTATTAGGCATTTTATTTGACTTATTTCCGAACTACTTCAGACTGGACTTGATGACTGCCAATTGACGACTTCTGTCGGACTGTGACAAACCTGACACCATGTTATGTTATTCAGTATATATATTGAATAACTACTCAAAGAACTGGAGTAACTTTATTATATGAACATCTATCAGTACATGCGTGACATTACATGAAGTCTCTGACCTCACTAACTTATATTACATGAGCTCCCTAAATCATCCCTACTCTAGATAGTATATGGGCCATGTTATGAATATCACTACAGAATGAATCAGAAACCATTCAATTTATAGATATCGAATGAATATGAGAATACAGTTAGAAGTAGGGAGTACCCCTCCACACATGAAGTGTAGATGGAAGGAGAGGTCGAAAATATGGTTTTAAAAGGTGACACAATGCCTACTACATCAGATTAAAGTTTCAATCTTTGATTCTTACATTCAGTTTGAAAATATCATTAAAGTTATTTGGAAATGAATACCGCCGAAAGTTGCAGCATTTTATCAACTTTGTTGGGTGATGGAGCTGAAGTATTTGTCAAATGGTGATTCCAGAATTGGATCAACCTGAACATTCCAACACTACAACGCCAGATGATTTTTATATGGCCGAGTTCTCATGATGACTGATGAACCAACAACAGCAACAGCAACAACAATTGATTATTTGGAACGTGATATTGAAATATCCAATTATTGCCAACCTGTTCTTCGCCGCCCAATTAGGGGGGGAAGAGAAGTAAGACGGGTGAAAAATAGGAGGAGAAATACAGTCGATTTACCGACCTGGTGGTTCCAAAGCCCGCTTCTTCCAAGGCTAAAGGAAGGTCGGCAATTCAAGGAGAAAGCATCATCATCATCTCTTCCCCAG